>ML286263.1:20629-202383 GCA_005239495.1 Nicotiana undulata | reverse complement strand
GTTTTATAATTGAACCATGCTTTCTTTTGTTTATTCAAGAATAGCTTCTTTACTTCCTCAATTATAGTTTCTGCCTTCCCTCTGCTATTTTCGCCACCTTTTTGGAATTAATCTTTCTTTATAAAATTGCCTCGAAAGGTTACCCAATTAAAAGACATGTTAGTAATTTATAATTGTATTCTTGTTAGATGGGATTTGAGATACATGAAACTGTAGTTCCTAGTTCCTTTAGCAAAACAAGAAATTCTTGACTTTCCAGATAGCATATTTTATTGTTCAGTAAATAAAGATTACCCGGAAAAAAAAGTAAGAAATCTTTGATTATTTTCTTTGACAAGTTGAGAATAAATACTCCAAGTGAGGGAGAAGAACCTATAAGGTATGGAGATGTAGAATTCTAACATGATACAACAACGATGACCCAGTTAAATCCCACAAGTGGGGTATGGGGAGGGTAGTGCGTACGCAGACCTTACCTCTACCCGGGGAGGCTGTTTTCGATAGACCCTCGTCTCAAAAAGACGAAAAAAACAATATATCAGTACTCATCAACAAAAAACCATAGAAATAAGCCCCGACACTATGAAAATTGAAAACGAAATAGTAGTGTAAACACAACATTGACAGAATCCTAACATGATGAAAATCTAAAATACTTTGTGCTGACACTAATACTTGGTACTTTTCATCCATTGAAACTAATCAATTTATATCATTCGGTAATTATAAATTATTAAGTAAAATAAAATAGAATAGTAATACTTATTAGTTAGTATTCATTACTATTGGTTCTCCCTAAAATTAAACAGGTTAGTTGTTCAGAATCACAGTTAGTTCCTCTCTTAAACAATATATATATCAATGAAATAATTGGTAATACGTTATTAATATTGGTTTTTTGGTTATTTATATATGCAAATTTAATATTTTAATTTTTTTTGTATTAATTTGTGCTTCGCTGCAAAAAAGGCGAGCACTTTTATGACTAAACCTCTAATCCATAACACTATTCATATGCTTTTGTTGGCTTGCATTCTCAAATGGATTAGCTGTTTTCCTATTTCTACACTTTTGAAGTTTGGATATTCACTATTCCAATTCGTTTACTAACAATCAGAAATCTAATTCAAATGCAGCAGATCTTTGTCGTTCTGTCCTACATATAGGAGATCATCAAGAAAAGATTTAGCCAATGCAGTCAAACAACAAAGATCTGCTTCATTTGGAGGCTGAAGCCTCGTCCTTGGAATCGAAACTTCTCTTCTGCAATAGAGATGCAAGAATTCAATCCCAAAATTTGAAACCTGATGAGAAGCCTGACATCTCTTCTGTTCCCAAAAGCCAAGTTCTATCAAGGATCAAGGATTTTTTGGGAGTCCTTTCTGAAGATAATAAAAACCTGGAGCTTGCTGCTAAGAACAATCCTCAGAAATATGATATTGAAGCTCTTACTGGTGAAGAATCTGAATACATAGAGATGGACTTAATGTTGGGTGTCGCGGAACTTCACACGCAGGAGGCTGTGTCAGCTGCTGAATCCGCAATAGCAGGTTACCAACCCGTAATCAATCTGGCTACCAGTGATAATGATACAGACAGAAGTGATGAGGATGAAATTTCTGATTGCAGCAGCGCCGAAAGTTCTGATGACGAAGATGGAGCTTCTGTTGTGGGACAAGAAAATCATTCTTCTAAGAAAGCAGTAAAGAGGAAGCGACAGTCAGAAAACCGAGCTAATATAGTTGAGCTATCTTAGGCTAATTGGAGCTGTTATTTGTGAGAAATTCAGCAGATAGTAGCAACGCCAAAAACTGTGAATTTAGATCTTTCTGCTTGTGTTACAGATTCGCGCGACAATTTGATATATTTGTTTCCTAAGAAGAATTCTGTTTCAAGCACCTGGAAAAAAAGTTTTTGACTGGCATTGTAGCTATTTAACAGAAAATGTGTTAATTATTCAGTTTTGCTCCTATTCAAATATGTAATTACTTATTTATAAAGAGTTTAAGTCTTGTACATTGTATTTTATGCTTGTTAGCCACTTGGGCTTAAACGCAACAAAAATATATTCAGGCAACAGGTGCCATATGGAGACTATCAGATATTTCTTATTTCCAGCAAGTATGCTTCCATTTCTCTGCATTATGGAGCAGGATTTTTTAAGGTGATTCTTGGTGACTGTTGGAACTTGATAGATCTAGTGGTGCTCTCATTGGCTAGACTACACGATGAGACCTTGGAATTGCTGAGTGTAGTTTTTCTTAAAAGGTTGCAAGAGAATCTACTGGGTTTAAATCTCCATTACTGCTCCGTCATTTGTAGCACAACTTGTTTTTAAAAAGCTTGGATGGAACATGATCAACACTTGTTTGAAGTAACAGATAAACATAATGGCGTTCAAAATTTCAGCAGTTCACTGTGTTTTCATAGTTTATTTCTCTGACAGAGCAGGCGAGCGACAAAACTATACAACCAGTCTATTTGCTAAAGAGGTTGATCGGGTTGCATGGGAAAGAAACACATTTGTTAAAGATGCTACAAATATAGTAAAAAGGTTAAGCGGTGTTGCCCCTGGATATGGTATTATTGATACATATATCGTCCAAACAAATAAAGATCTGACACTATGGGTTCTTTTGGAAGATGACCTTGTTTTGATTCTCGTACCGTGTACAAAGATTCCTTGTTGCCAGGATGTCAAGGGTGCTGTGATATATGTTGTGTTATTGAGGACAAAGATGAAAGACAAACATGGTACCGCAATTACATCGCCGACATTAGGTGGATATATGTTGTGTTATTGTGGCAGGATCTTGTAAGATCAATGCAGAGCATTTGAAGTATATTTGTGAGAGAATAACAACAAACTCAATAATTTGTCACCTAAATTGCAAGTTAGCTTTTTTGGTCCATTTTTTGATGTCTTACAAAGGTTAAGATCCAATTGTATATTATCTACCTCCGTTGCCAAGAATGAAAATTGACGGAGATTCTGGACTTCCTCTTTGTTTTTCAGAAGTTTTATTTTTCCAATTCAACAATACATGAAGCATCTCATAATCATAATAATGAGACTAAGTAAAAATATCTTTTCTCGTAGTGTTTTTTTTCTTCTTAGAGTTATATTCCTACTTGTTATTTCTTTCCCTTCACTTATTTTACTATATCGTTGTTGTTATTGATACTACTCCTTTTCATTTTTTCATTGGGCTGAGGGTCTTCGAAAACAACCTCTCTATCTCCACTAGATAGAAGTAACGGCTGCATACACTATACACACTATTCTTAGAGATGTGATTTAGCTGTATGGGTATCATTCACTATGTCCACACATATCCTGTGGAACTACTTCTGAAAGGTGCAAAATTCAAACTCTGACATTATGCTTCTTCCTGAACACATTCCTCTCCGAGAGTTGTTTCCTGAATCCCAAAGAGTGTAATTGTTTGGTTAGAAAGAGAAATATATGCAGGATTAGAGTTGCTGGTAGCTCAACAGTTTGCTCCAAAAACATATACCTAAAGATCTGACTTAATTTTGTGACATATCAGTCAATATCCAAAGAACTGTGGAAGCAAAATTGTAAGCTTTGGAAAAGGTTTTCTAGTTTTAGATGGGCAGAAAATGGACAGTAACAAAATTTATAGTCACAGAACAATGGGAAAAGGACTAAAGACACATGAAATGGTTAAAATCTTAATTCTCAGAAGAAGACTGGCTCATACATGTAGTAGAAATAGAACATTATGAGCAGAGGTCCGAGAGCAGTAATCTTCTCAACAAAAATGGTCATCGGTTAAGTTGCTGCTGCACATGAGCTCCTATTTTTTAGGCTAAGCGTGCTACGAAGGGTTATAAACATAAAGATAAAACACACACGCACACACAGAAATTAGCATGCTGGTGAAGAGATTGGCTTCCATTCTTTAGTTGTTTGAACCATTTCTCAAAATTACTGGTGACAATTGACAAAGATTGTACATTACTTTTTCCTACACAGAAGACTCCAAACTTTAGGAATCAATATTCAAAAAAGGGCAGCAAGGTACACTAAACATTTCTACAAGAGAATATATATAAGCCATTATCAACAAGCTATATTTATCGTCTAAGTCGAAATAATCCTTTAACAAAACCTAACCACCCCAAAAATCCATATATGGGCAGCTTTCAAGCAAAAACACAAACACCTAGTGGACTAAACTACTCATCACAATCTCCCCCACCATCACCCTCAAATCCCCCTCCAATTTCACAAATCTTATCCCAAAAACCCTTCTCCACTGGTACAACCGACAATCTAGGCTGTCTAAAAAGCCCAAATCCCTTCAACCCTTCATCTTTCTTCATCTCAGCCAGGTCCACAACCCTCCTCATCTCTCCAACCGCCTTCACATCCACCGCCCCGCCACCTTCATCATCATCTGTGTACCATTCACGCGCCACCAAGACCACACCCACCACGCGCCGGGCTTTGGACCCGGAGTGGTAGAAGAAACAGAGATCTCCTACGCTCATAGACTTCATATACTTCTGAGCTTGCTTGTTTTTCACTCCATCCCACTTTGATATGCCGCCGTTTGCTTCTTGGTCGTCCCATGACCATTCTCCTGGCTCTGTTTTCAGTAACCAGTACTGTTTTTTTCCCCCCATTTTTATCCTGACCTTTGAGCTGTATTCCTTTTTATATTACTATTTGTTTGGCGGGAGTTCAATAGATTTGGCGCGAAATATTTTTAATTCTCTTCTAAAATTTTGGGTGACGTGAGTCCATGAATAACGGGATAGAGAAAATAAAAGAGGGAATTTATGAAATTAGAACACATTTTCTAAAATAATATAGGGCAACAATACCATCACTTGGCTACGAGAGGTGATTTGCTCTATTATCTTATTTTTCAACTTTATTTTAATGACAAACCAAGTTTATTTAATTTTTTTTTTGGTAAGTGGGAAAATTCGCTGCCACTACAACCTCTGTCATAACATCTGTCATGCGGGTGAGCACTTTGTGCGTACTGGGTAAACCTCCCCTGTGTAATAGCCTGCAAACCACACAAGGAATGTAAACCGATCTAAACAAACCCTGCGCCACAAACTCAACCCAGAAAGCATTGAAGGGGGAATCGATCCCAGGTCATCCTTATGGATAACTGCCCTCCAAACAGACCAAGTACCAGAAATCCCAAAGGCTATTAATACTAATAAAACTAAAGCTTTCAAATGATGTACTTGGTAATGACATATTAAATGATAAATCTACAGAAATTAACAAAACTACTTTAGAATGGTACATTTTTCAACACTGATCAATTATCCTAATGTTGATTTTATAAGTAGAATTATGTAGTTTATGTTTTATAATAAGTGTGTTACAATTTTGCATAACAATTAGATTTTTCTGCTTGCTTTTCTTTTTAATTTTGTAAAAATAGGGCAAATTAATCTTTGTTCAGCGGGCGCTACACAATGCATGTTAAAGGATAAAGCAAGAACAAAGCATCACATTCCAAAACAATTAATAAGACACCAAAAAGCTCATAAACAATTACTACATAGGAAATATTTCAATCACACAATGAAATGGGATTCAAGAATCATAATATTACATGATCCAATTCGTATTAACTGATTAATGAACATAAGCTGACCCAGTATAATCTCACAAAGTGCGATCTGACCTTACATTTACCTGATGGGGCAGAGAGACTGTTTTCGATAGACCCTCGACTCAGAAAAAAATAAGTTGAAATATATTAAACATTTTTGGCATCAACAAACATCTGAACTAGGGAATACCAAGTACCAGAAACTCCAAAAAACACCCCTAAGGCTTCAAAAAATGCTCCTTTTCGATCCATATCTTGTTTAAATACTTGATAATGAAATAGTGCTGGCAAAATAAATCCTAGTGTACAACAAGTACTACTACCCACCAATGAAGCCACTAATGTCACTCCCAAAGCAAGAATCCATCTCATCCAAACACAATAATTTCCATCACAAAATCTCCTCTCAAATACTTCAAAAGCTGAATTTAACATCAAAGGAAATGTGAAGAACAAATTAATACAAAGACCAACTTTTACCAATGTGCTCAATATTCCTTTTCCCATATTAGATGTGACAATATCCTTTGTACTTGAACCAAATGCAAAATACCCCATTACTCCAAATGTTCCATACATTAAAGCAATCAAGAACATTGACAATGCCAATATTTTCCCATATTTTGATTTGTCTTTCATTTCTGCTTCTAAAGGTATAGCCATTCCAATACCTTCAAATGAATAAAGCGCGACGCCTAATCGATAAAAGAAAGTAGAAAATGTCCCAAAAGAATGTATATCAGACGGCCATTGATTCGTAAAAGTCATCACATCCTCAACCATAACCACCCCCTCGCGCCAATTTGTGCTACATTTGCAAATATACTCAAAGGGGCTAAAAGTGTCAACGATGGAATTGAAGTTAACCCTAATTGAAATGGGAAACAACCCCATATGTACAAACTCTTGGTAGATGAAAACAAAGGAATTCCAATTCCAATACCAAAACTTTTTGACAAACTTAAATGATGAGACAAAGTATTGCCAACGAAAATAAGATAGCCAATGCAGAATCCAACTTGAGCTAAAACAATCATAACATCAACAGCAAATCTACCTATTGGACCACAAACAACAAAACCAAGATCTCCAAAAGAAGAAATCTTTGAATCACCAATTAAAGAAAGATCAAGTCTTTTTCTTGTATGGATTAAAAGCATCATACAATGATAAGTTAAAAGTTGTTGGTCTTTAAGCTTAGTGTAGCTTAATTTTAAGTTTGGTATAGTTTAAAGAGAATGAATGGAAAATGGTGGGAAAAGAAATGGAGGGAAGTGAAATTTTGAATTAGTGCACTTTGTCCCTCGTTGGAAGAAGGAAATAAAATCTATGTGTATATATATAGAGAAACTCTTCTTCTAGCTCTTAAAGAGTTGAGAAGAAGGCAAGCCTCGCGCAGTCGTCGCTCCGCTCGGCTCGGCTTCGGCTTCGGTCAAAGATTGATTGATTAATCTTTTTGAACAAAATTCCTTTCAAATTATTTAATTAATTAACGAAAAATTCAATTCGGAATAACCCATGACCCGCGACCCGGTCCGGTCCGGTCTGGTCCGTTTTTCTTTCCCGAATTATTTTAAATCCGTTTTTAATTTTCCCGCAATATTCACAGCTGTTCAAACATCTATGGCTGTTCTGAAAGGATTCACACCTGTTCCAACATGGCTGTTCTGAAAGATTGTAAAACCTTTTCAGAAACAGTACGAAATTGGCTATAAATATGCCTTGAATCCTAGAATTTTCACTTACTAAGTTTTTTGATCTTCTTGTTCTTCTTCTGCACAAAATATTCCAGTGTGTTTTACAACCATCGGGTGGTTTGCCGATCTCCGGAGTTTTAGATACCGATACGCTGGTGAGTTAAATCATTATATCTTGGGAGGATATATTCCAAAACCTCAAGTACTTGAGGGGATTAATTTCCTTAAAGACACAGTGTGTATTCACCGGGCTCGATTTATTCCTATATCATTTTTCAGAATTTATTTTGACGTTTTAGTTCTTCTAACTTTCTGTTTCTGTAGTTGCAGAAAGTTTACTATTTTATTTATTTTACATCAATACAGACTACTAACAAAAGTAGCAACAGAAAATAGGGTTACAAGACCAGTAATCCAACCAGTTCTCATAAAAGTATATGGTAAACCAAGAACACCAGCACCAACAATAGCAATGAAAAAATTGGCAAATGTTTTAGGAAGACAAGATTTTGAATTTTCAAGAATTGGGGTTTCTTCTTTAGGTAAAAGAAGTCATTTTGATGATTCACCAATGGCAGCTTTTGCCATATTGGCAATGATTTTGATCAACGGTTATGATTTCAGTGGAAATGATCAAATGGGGTTAATTCTATGGAGAAAGGAAACCATTTATTTGATTCAGTTTCTATCATATGAGATCTCTATGCTATTCTCACATGTTATTAAAATCTTGAAAAACTTTTTCGTTTAGAGGAGATTTCAGTGGCTATTATGAAGCAATGTGTCCAATTGTTTATTGGTAACTTCTCTCCTACTTTTAAGGAGACTAGTAAAGGTTGCCCGTGCTGAGCACGGGCCCAATGCCTGTATTGTGTGATGTAAGATTTCTTTGGGAAAGTTTCATAATATACCTCTCTCTAAAATAAATTACATCAGATATCACAAGTATCACACGTCATACCTCCAAATCTTCCCACTTATTCGAAAATATACTATAATGTTCTAATAATACAATTCAAATCAAATTTTCCATAATATTCTAAGTTTACATCAGAATTCTTGATGTTTCAATTTCCTTGTTTGTACTCACATAATTAATTACATTATGTCTCCAATAACATAGAATCGCTTACTATTTTGATGAAATCACATATAACACGTGAATTTTATTGCGATAGAAAATAGTATATATGTATACTTTTTTGAATTTCACTACTTTTTCAAATAATTAAATGTAGAATAATTTTATTACCAAACTAAACTTTGAAAAGTGACTTAGAAAATATTTTGTCAAGGCAGAACATTTTAGTGTTTTTTGTGTTCAATTTATATCCTCTCTCTTAATTTGTTCCGTACATTTTCTCTATGTTTTGCTTTACCATTTTATAAACTTGTGTTTTTATAATTCAAATGTCCTAAAATATTATGTAATCTTCTTTCGTCTTCTATACTATTGGAGAATTCATC
The DNA here is from genome assembly GCA_005239495.1 of Nicotiana undulata. Lineage (NCBI taxonomy): Eukaryota > Viridiplantae > Streptophyta > Magnoliopsida > Solanales > Solanaceae > Nicotiana > Nicotiana undulata. Next base: position 193,610 of record ML286263.1, on the reverse strand, counting down.
TAGCACAAATTAAAAAAANTCAAATAAAATTAATTAATTTGTAAAAATGAGTTGCTCAGCATATCATTTATTTCACATATAAATTATTAGTCTTTATTAGATTAGAGTAGCATGTAAAAAAATTAGTTAAAAGCGGAAAAAAGTGCACATTAATGTAATAAAAGTAATGGTAATATTTGGAGTTTAATTTTTAACAAGTACTTGCCATTCATTACTTTTTATTTGTTTGTAGCTATAATATGCAACATAAGCCTAGGGAGAAGATAGTTCTCTCTGTGTGACCACGTGTCCACTGTAAAAAGTAAATTCAGAATGAGATGTGAATGAAAATTCATATGGGGTCCATATATTTAGGGTTAAAATGTCTGCACAGTAAAAAAAAAAGAAGCAAAATAACTACAGTAACACCCTATATGGACCAATGAAAATAACGAATTCAGTCTAAAAAATTTATAATTACAAAAATACCCTTTTGCCAAGCAGGCATGTTGACGGAGAGCTCGTTACTTTCCCTCTTATTAGATAGTAAAATAATAATAAATCCTGTGGCAAAAGTTAAATTTTATTAATCAAATTAACTATTCTATTTATTTTTGGATAGATATTAACAATTCTGTTTGTTGTGGATAGATATGGTTGGAAATATGTTTATTACTTACTAATTCTAAATATTATCGAAGGTGATAATTCTTAGCTTACGGAAGGATAAAATGGAACTTGAAGCCGAATTGAAGAAGAATTTTTTTTTAAAGATGCTGCTTATTATTAGTATATGTTTCAATGTGTATTTTTGATTGTTCAAATGCTAGGAAGTGTTTCAAATGCTAGGAAGCGTAATATGAAACTTGGTTGTTGCTTTTGTTTCAAATGCTAGGAAGTGTACTGTCATTGCTGTATGTTAGAGCTCAAAAGCCCTACAATTGACTAGTTTTACATTACATCCCATAAGGTGCATTGAAGTAAAACAAGTTTTAATAGTTTACATCATAACTTGCACCACAAAAATATTATCCAAAATACAATCATAGTATCAGCATACAATAGTTCCCAATAGAGTAGTGTTGAAGCTCAAATACCTTCATTTTTTTCATTAGCTTTTAGTGATTTTGACCTTAAATACTATAGTAAAGCACTTAGGTGTACGTTCTCCTCCGTGTAATCAAAGTGTTTGAAATATACGGATTGGAGTCCGGCTTAACCCCACCATCGAGATGATGGAAGTTGAATTTAAAAAAAAAGGTTTTCGATCAATAGTTTGTCTCTTACATGTATTATGTAATTGTAGCTTCTTGAGGAATTTCTAATCGCCAATTCAGATTATCTTATAGAAATATAGTTTGCAGGCCTAGTTTATTAGCACCCACCAACAGAACAGGTGCTTCTTGTCAAAATTTTATTATTAGGTGATTCTTTTTTTATAGTAACAGATTCCCTTCATCTTATGTTTAATTTGTTTCATAAACTATTTCAGGGTGAATATCAATATTTATCCATTGTATAATTCATAGAAACATATTATAAGTATATTATATAAGGCATAAAGTTGTTGACATATTCATGAAGATTTGAACATGACTTATTATGAAAAGTAGACAAGGTCAGACGGTCTAGATATCTTATAGACAATTTTGACATTGAAGAAGTTCATCGCTTTGATTCTTTAACGTGTACTGATTTATAGGATTGATGTTGAATCATTGACATTTACATGTTTGAATATTTAGTCCTCTTCTGAGCTCCATTCACAGTGCATAAGTGTTCACTGTGAATGGGAACCTACGTATGTTACTCTCTGGATATTCTGGATGATGCTTTTGTTTATGAATAATACTATCCTTTCGTGATTTATATAAATTTTAGCGTATTAGTTTTTGTTTAGATAAATAATTAACAACTAAATAAAAGGGTGCATCTTTAGTTCAGTAATTGTTGCAAATAATCCCCGGTAAATCCAATAAACCGTTGCAATAGGTCTATCGCATGATTTTAATCTCTAATGGAACGGTTTTGGGACCATTGCAATAGGTATATTTATTAGTAGTGTATACCCCCACAAGTTTATTTTTTTAAAATATTGCGATCATATTGTTGAGGTTTTAAATTGTCATAAATTGATTTTAAAAACGTCACAAATTGACTTGTCATTTTGTGGCGGTCGTCGTGGAGGTTATATAAAACTGTCGCAAATATGCTCGTGGCGAACGTAACCAGAGGTGGAGCTACCCTTGTCCGAGGGGTGTCAACACCCCTTCGCTGGAAAATAACACTGTGTAGATAGATATTTTTAAAAAAAAAAGGGATATATACAATGGGTTGACAACCCTTGACACAAGACAAACTCCCAATGCAACGGTCAAGGAGTATCAAAAGTGACGGAAGGTCTCAAGTTCCATTCCCGGTAGCAGGCTCCGCCATTGAACGTAACTATGGCGTTTTTCAAAACCGCCGTAATTCAATTTACGGCACAAATTAAGCATTTTCTTGTAGTGTACGAGTAAATTTTTATATTTGAATAACTGTCCGATATTTTCAAAAGTACATTTTTATTATCCGTTCGATATTTTAAAATCGAAATGCACTGCACTTTCCACTTAGGCCTTATTTATATGGACATAACGTGAAGAAATAAAAAAGAAAAGGAAAGAAAATAACAAAATACTAGGCAAGTGTAAAGCAGAAAAGAAACATTATCCAAATGATGATTTCCTCAAAAGGCGTCATACTAAACTAGTAATTGATCAGTCTGTAGTTTTAAAATCAATTTGCAAAAAGAATCCATAAACAAAAACAATTGGACAAGTTCAAGAATATAAGGCCAAATTATCAAAACAAGATAAGAGCATGCTCATGTGTGGCTGTTATAATTTTGGAGGAGAAGTTGTCAAACAACAATAGTTCTAAATTCTAATTGAGGCACCTAACTGAAAATTAGGAATTTTTTTAATGCTATGCACTTACACCAAACTAGTGAGCACATATTTTATAGTTTAACTATGTTTTGGTATATGAAATATCACTTTAATTTATGATTCTTATAGTTGACGAATTGATTTGATACAAATATGAGCGTGGTTAAGTATTTTATTTGAGAATAATGCGTCCAACTATGACGTTGATTTTTTCCATCTCTTCTATTCTCTTTTTTTTTGGATTATCGAAAGGAAGTCTTAGAGTAATGATAAAGTTATTTCTGCGTGATCTATAGTTCATGGATTCGAGCCGTAAAAGTAATCGTTAATGTTTGTAGTAAAAATAGTACGGGCTAGCCAGTTTTCGGACTGGTAATTAAAAAATAGCCAGCATTTGCAAAGTCATTGAAAAATAATCATTATTTTGCTGCAACACGGAAAATTCCAGCATAATATACTGGAGATTGGTGCACCTGTGTATGAACTTTCAGAATACTATTCTGGAACTCCAGCACAAGGAAAGTTCCAGCATAATATACTAGAGATTGGAGCACTTGTGTATGAACTTTCAGCATATTATGTTGGACCAGTATATTATGCTGGAATTCCAATATTATGATGGAGTTCTAGCACAATATACTGAAACTCCAATATATTATACTGGAAGTTCACATGTAAAAAGTTCGAACTTCAGTATATTATGCTGGAATATTTTTCGGATTTTGAACAGTATTTTAGTTCAGATTTATCTTTACATGAAAAGTGCTAAATTTCGATTACTTTTGAAACTGTGGTAATTTTTCAATTACCACTTATAAATCTGGATATTTTTGAATGTCACTCATATTTATATTTGGATAGACGGTCTACATCACACACCGTTGAGCGGCGGCTCTTTCTCGATAATGTGGGACGCTTTGGGCATTAGACTGCCATTTAACAATGACAATTCCACATTTTTCTTTAAGCTTCCTACTAAAAGATGCCCAAATTTGGAGCATCTATATATGGATCACTACATTTGCCACCCAACATCTTAAGTTTCATTTTCCATGAAAAGTTACATAAGAGTTCATTATGGAGAATGAAACATAAACAGCAACATATGCTTGAATGAAGAGTAAAAGAGGTTAATTAAATTAAGATTACCATTTCCCTTTCCAAAATCATATAGCGTCAAAAAACATTGAAACTAAGTGGGCGTTTGGACATAAGAATTGTAAAATTTAGAAAGAAAAAAAAAAGTGATTTTTTTAAAGTGAAAGTGATATTTAAAAATTAGAGTTGTGTTTGGACATGAATATAATTTTGGGTTATTTTTAAAGATTAGTGAGTGATTTGAGTGAAATTTTTGAAAAAAAGTTTTTTGGACTTTTTCAAATTTTAGAAAAATTCCAAAATTATTTTCAAGTGAAAATTGAAAATTTTGTGGCTAAACACTGATTTCGAAAAAAAATAAATTTTTTCGAAAAAAACTAAAATAATTCTTTTGTCCAAACGGACTCTTATTGTTCTTTTCCAAAAAAAGGTTTGTTGTCTTTTTTTTCATTCATGTTTTGCCTGGTGGATGCAGGTTTCTTATTAGCATTCATGGTTGCAAAATGCACTTACTCTTATTTTAATTTTGGATAATTTTTTAATAAGATCAAAAAACAAAAAAGATTGCAAAGCAAACAAATCTAGAATTACAGTCTAGTAGAATTTCCTATGTCATTGCGAAAAATTTAAAATTCATAAAGTTGAAATCGTTATTTCATTTCTATTTACTATCTTTCAAGTTCTAACTATTCATGTGCTCATACCCGTCTCTTACGGGAAAAAGACAAAAAACATAAATTGAATCATATCATCGTTAAACTTTTGCGAATAGAAGCAGATTCATAACTTAAATTTAATTGGTTCGGTTTTTAAATTTTTTAGCATTGAATTTATTGTACAATTAAAATTTTGGATTTAATCTAATACTAGTATTAGTACCCGTGCAATGCGCGGATAATTAAAAAAAATGGTCTACACCGTAATGCTTAATTTATTAGTGTTAATATCATCTTACAACAAACATTATAAATATTTTTATTTCATCGCATTTATAAATGTTCCATGAAAAATAATGATACGGTACAATTTGGTTTATATGAATGTTTCACGAAATATAATGATACTATACAATTTGTTTGGTATGAAGCATGTACTTAAGGGGACGTTTACCTTTAATTTCCTTATGCAAAGTCAGTTTAAAAACGTGACAAATCTCTTTGATTATCCACCACCTTCTGCGTGGCCTTGATTACTTTTTTTTAACTATGCTAGTATATTTTTTTAGCACATCTGAATATAATGATGTTGGAGAATGTATGGTTCTTAGAAAATAAAACGTACATAAAAAAATAATAATGTTAAAACCAAGGAACATACCAATCTGCAATTCACACCAATCACAACAGCTTGTGACGGTACGAACTACATTGCATCTAGCAAGCTATGGTGTAATCGTTATTTACCCTGCAAATTGCAGAGTTATCCAATCTTGAAAATTTGGCATATTTTCTAATATTTGTTCTTCGTTGTATGAGAATTTACTTGGGTAAAAAGGACAAACTCATCTAATAAAATATAATATTTTTATGTGTCAACCCGCACTCCCTGATGAGATATAGTAGAATGAGAAAATTCACCAGGAGACGAAAAAATTAGTACATATTTTTTTTTGAAGATTATTTAATTTGAACATTCATTTTCAAAAGAAAAAGAACCTAATTTCATCACTCTGAGGCACTTTAAAATTAAAAACCCGAGCATCGGTTTTTCCTTTGAATCTGGCAATTTAAGTTAGAATATCACATTTCACAACTCTGTTGTCACCCCAAAATGTATTATTTGCACTTAAAGGAGAATAAGTAGTGATGTGAACTCTCTTGCTTTGCAAAATTTCCTTAGTTCCTTTTGTTGCCACATTGGATTCATTTTCACCTTCCAGAAAAGCAAGAAAAAAAAAGACATCTATGAAATAATTTTTGCAGTATCATATTGCTAACAATTGAAAAAAAAATCGATACATAATAATTAAATGATACATAAGTCCAAGGAACAAAAAATAATAATTAAATGAAAATTCATTTAATAACGTATTAAATCAAATTACGAAAAACTTAAGTGTACACTAAATTTCTCGCTTCAATTGTTATTTGTCAATAATCATCATAAACTAAAATCTTTAACCATTTTCTATTTGTCAACATCATTCTTAGAATAAACACTTCAATAACTCAATTTTCAAGTCTCTAGTGATGATCAACCTTTTACCATTGCATAATCACGATGACTGATCAATATATCCCAATAACATCACAGGAACACCAACAATTAGAGTAACAGAGTGATTTGGAACTCTAGAACGTAGTTGCATGAGTTTGATCTTCCTAAAACAAAAATTTAAAAAGACATTTAAGTTAGTAAGAGTTCATGGTTATACAAAGATTATGCATTGTTATGTTGGTAAAAAAAATACAACATAATAATCCATCAACAATTATGAGTAGACTATGCCAAAAAATTAGAAACTGAAAATTGTGTATTCTCTGTTGAAGCACTTTTCTATATACAATCAAATATGTTTGTCATATACTTATAATGAAAACAGATTTATCATGAAAAATATGTGTCAACATGAAAAAATTTGAAAATCAAAATCATTACAAAAGGCCAAAATTAATTTCTTAGTTAGGTGCATAACTTGAAAGAAGTAGATCACAACTCAAAAGACCGAAAAAAAATAATAGCAAGTAAAATAGTGTGCACCTTTTTATCTTGAATAATTAATTCAATTGAGTTAGAATTTTCTAGTTGTTCGCGGCATGGAGTGTGCCATAATCTATCAACACGAACCTTCAAATTCCAACTAAGTTTGGACATTGAAATTTCGCAGATATAGATATAGTTTGGAGTTATATTTTGCAGTGGATCAAATTGAATAAATCATAATTTGTTTGTGCGGAAGCTAAACCCTAAGCAATATAGAGAAGCCAAACCTAAGCAAAAGTTGATGAAATAAAAATTTCTAAGGAAAGACTATAAAAGGAGTTGGAACCTTAGTTTTCTGAAAATCTAGATAAAAAAGGTATGTGTAAGTGTCGAAACGTGTATTTTGATTGTTTCCTTGTAAAAAACGATACCCACGATTATCCATATTGTACAGAAAGAAGGTTAGATACAACAAAGCTTTCACTACTTTTTATTAATTATTTTTTAAATAAAAATTTATTATTTCAACTAAAAGGATGTGTAAGATAAAAACGAAACTTTAATTGATTTTTTTTTCAAAAAAAAGAAAGATACCTACCATAACTGAATTATACACAAAAGTTTAATTATAAATACCTACAATAATGTATATTGTACACAAATATGTCAGATACAAAGCTCGTACAAAATAGAGAATAATTATTTCAACTTAAAAGAAATGTGTAAGATACAAAACAAAATTTTAATTGATTCTCCCTAAAAAAATACCTACTATAATTGAATTATACACAAAAATTTAATTAAAAATACATACAATAATATATACATTACACAAATAATGTCAACTACAAAGCTTGTACTAAATAAAGAATTATTATTTCAACTTAACAGAAATATGTAAGTTATAAAATTTAATTGATTCTTTCTCAAAAAAGATACTTATCATAATAGAATTATATACAAAAGTTTTATTAAAGATACCTATAGTAATATATATTGTACACAAATATTGTCTGATATAATATTTGTTCTAAATAAAGAATACTTCATCAATCTTTAATTGATTAGTCACAAAAGTCCCTACCATAACTGAATTATACAAAAAAAAAAAATTAACTAAATTATTCTACTCTATATTATTTATTTTCTAAATTAAAATCTATATTTAATAATATAATATAGATTCTAATTAGTCACAAACGTCAAATTTCCTATCATAATTAAAAAACAATACTCATTCAACTACTACTTTCATTAATTACATTTTTATTTATAATTTAAATTTTTAATGTTGTCCTAATAGCTTCATTTTAGACTGCCACTTAGCTTAATCATATGCATCGGTACCTAACTTTTAATATAATATTGATATAAATGTATATTCAAATTATTTAATTTTTATTCAAATTTTCTTCTCTATCAATTAAATATATTTATTATATTTATTTTACAGTGTAAAACTTGATTCAGACTACATAAGAAAAGTCGTCAATTTTGATTAAAGATTACTTGCACTAACAATTTTTCCTCCTTCTTTCCATTAATTATTAAAGGGAAGAAAGGTATGTGTGAGAATGAAAATCAAAATTTGAATTAATTTGTTTCCATTTTGATTTTATTTATTAATCCTTACTTTGTTCTTAGTTTGCCAAGTGACTTTATATTACCTTGCCACTTGGCTTAATCACAATGCAAACTTTCTTGCTTTAATATATATATAGATATAGATTTTGTGAGATTATAATAAGTTTTTATATATAAATTCATATTTCGTGTCGAAAGTTACAGGTTCAGTTGGAATCTTAAGCGAAAAGCTACATTCACCCCCGTTTACAGATACGCAAATCTTTAGTTCTTACTTAGAGGGTGTTTGGCTAAGCTTGTAACCACCTTATAAGCTTTTTTTGGCTTACCTACGCGTTTGGTAAAGTTAAAAGTACTTATAAGTCAAAAATAAGCCAAAAATCATAAGCTAGTTACCCACAACTTATGAATTTTTAGCTTACAAGTTTTAGGATACGTGCGTAAGACGCGTCTATTAGTAAGAAACTTGTATATGACGAGAACGAACTATGTATAATAGCACTTAACGTCCAAATAAATTCAGCATGCAATTGAAATGAAAAATAAGTGCATTTACATTGATGTAATAGGTGAATTCAAATATATTGGATATTTTCTGACCCTGCAAACGTCAGCATTTTGATTAGTTAAGGTAGTGATATAGCATTATACTTATAGATAATTATATTTTATTTGTATCTTACCTAATATTTCTTTATAGGCTTATTCAAAAATATTTTAAAAAAATTATTTAAAGAAATATTTATATCAGTGTAATTGCATATTAATCTTTGAACAATATGTAATAAACGAGGACATATCAAATTTTTGGTGTATTGCTTTCTAAGTGTTGTAGTGATGAAGACAATGTTTGTTTCTCTTCAAATATTTTGTTCTACTTAAGTTTATTTTTTATTGAGAAACCTTTGTCAATTTATTAATTATTACAACTTATGATGATATGCTTATCATAACATAAATTATCTTTATCATAAAAATTATCTTATCTAAGTACAGTTGTATTTAAAATAAATGACAAATAGAATATTTTGTGTTTGAATCGATCTGAAATCTAAAAATTTTGAAGAAATTACGCCCTTATAAGTGTAAACGGTTCTATGGTTATTTAAGTCATTTAACAGAAAAAAGCTTATCAGCGCTTTTTTATCAAATAATGCAGCAACTTATTATCGATTCCAGCACTTGTATCCAAACACGTAACTGCTTATTTATTAAATCAATTTCAGTACTTAAAAGTATTTTTCAGCCCTAATACTTATCAGCTGCTTCAAATCAGCTAATTCAAGCGGACTCTTAACAACCCGTTCTTATTTTTTCTTCATCCTAGAAAACCATTTTCTTTTTATTTCCTGAAATCCAAAAATATTAGGACCCACTTTCAAATAGTAATATAATTCTACAAGTTTCTAGAATTCAAATTTATTCAAATAAACACAATTAACTTTCAAATGGTGTTTTTTGTTCTTAACTGATAGTTCAATTATTTGGTTATATTTAAACGGATCAAATTTATATACACCATAATTTAAATAATTTTTACATTAATCACTACAATTTAATCTATTAATAAATCTCATGTCTTATTTTCTATATGTTCTTAGTATATAAATTATTATATACTATATCTTTTAAGTGATTTACTGGCATACAAATTTCTCATAAATTATTATCGTATATAAAATAAAACTCTTAAAATTAAAGGATATTATCACTTTTAGCCCACGCCAGAAATTATTTATAATTAATTGTCAGAAAAATGTATAAAGCTTGTATATTTTTTGTATTTAACATTTCAAAAAATATATTTATATATATACATACAAAAAATATATAAATTTATATATTTGTTCTGTTATTATTTTTATAACGGTTGTACAATGTAATTTTCCTTAAATTATTAAATTAACATATCAAAGGGAAAATTTGGTGAAGACTGAAGACTGCAGTCAATTCTTTACCTTACTGGCATAGGAAACCTCGAATTAGCTGTAAGCCAGTCCAACCATATCTAACCTATCAAAACATTCCGTAACTCAATAGAATCCTAAAAGGAAAAAGAAATACTAGGAAAGCGACAAATTTTAGCACACCAATGCTTGGCTAATTGACAGAGAGAAAGTGAAGAAATTACTTAGAAAACGACAAGTTATTGCACACCAAGTGTTTGATTAATTGACAGAAAGAAAGAGAGTAAGAAGATGCTCTTTTGCTGGCATATTACGTGCACACAGCTCATTGCGCACGCATATACATCCATACAAATAAAAACTCTATTTTTCTCAATCCATATATTGTACTATATGTATATATACTTGCCGTCAATTCACTTTCTACCCTTAGTTCTATCTTCAGTTATTCTCTTGCTGAAGAACTGTTGAACTAAAGGACTAATGGATCCGTGTCCTTTTGTGAGAATAGTTATCGGAAACTTAGCCTTGAAGTTTCCGGCTGAACACAAACTGTCATCAAGTACGGTTTTTGATTGCAAATTCAAGCTTAGAGGTTTCTCCACACAAATTTCAACCATCCCAGCTTTTGTTCAAGATCCAATTTTGGACCAGAGAACTCACTCTTGTTTCAACTTGAACAAAACAGAACTTGAAAAACTGGTCGAAAAATCAAGTGTCAAAGGAAAAAATTGCAGCTTAAAGATTGAAATTTTTGCACGGAAGAAGGGGATTGGTTGTGGGTTATTGAATGGTGGGAAGCTATTGGGGAGTGTAGTGGTACCATTGGATTTAAAGGGGTTGGAAAGTAATGATGGAAAAGGAGTTGTGATTCAGAATGAATGGGTTTTGGTTGGTAGATCTAGTACTGCAGCACAATTGCATTTGAATGTTAAAGCTGAACCTGATCCAAGATTTGTTTTCCAGTTTGATGGTGAACCTGAGTGTAGTCCTCAAGTTTTTCAAGTCAATGGCAATGTTAAACAACCTGTTTTTACTTGCAAGTTCAGTTTCAGGAACAATGGTGACAGGAATTTGAGATCAAGGTTAGTTTATCTTCTATAATTGCAGTTGATTTTGTTATAATTAGTAAAAACTGATCTTTCTTGACTAAATAAATTCATTCCCTATAGTCATATGGCCAACATAGCTGGTGTAAAAATCCTTACCTTTTGCTTCGAAATTTATATATTTGCAAGAAAAACTAAAAAGTATATATACATGTATAACTAACTGAATTCACTGACTCTAAAATCCTAACTTTGTCCTACCTGTTGGAGATTTTCCAGCTAATTAACATATTAGTTTTAGTCCATGTTACTTGTGCCTGAGCCGAGGTTTTATCGGAAACAATCTCTCTATCTTCACTAGGTTTGGGTAAGGTATGTGTATAACACTACCTCCCCAGACCCCACCTTTGGGATTGTACTATGCTAAGTTGCACGGACTCTTCGATTTTGATGCCGTCCCCGTCCAGATACGAGACCGGGACGGGAGCGGGAGCGGGATACATCCCGGATACGGTCAACTGACTTCGGACACTTTGACCGGAGTCCATGGACAAATTTGGGAGAAAAATTGAGATTTTGATTTTTCAAAATAAAAAATAAAACAGATTTAGGAGAATGAAAGAATAATGTCCATCTTGGAGAATGAAAGATTGAATTCCACAATATTCATGTAAGTTTTTCACATATATCTTTAAAAATTACAATATTTTATAGCTCTATTTTTTATTAGCCGAATCCCCGCACCCGTATCCATATCCTGAGCCGCACCCCCGAATCTTAAAATTTAGATTTTGCCGAATCCGATACTCGGATCCGTCCCCGTTTTGGATACCCACAACCGAGTCCGAGCAACTTAGGTACTATGTTGTTGTTGTTGTAGTTTTAGTATATGTTGATTCATGTTTTTCTTGAACTCTGCATCTAAATCTTGGTTGTTATTTGTACAGATCTTCACTATCAGAACCAAGCACATCAACAAGCTGCTTTAATTCTTGCACATCTGATAAAGAATTGTCGCCGCTAAAAGAGCGAAAGGGATGGTCAATCACAATTCATGATCTCTCTGGCTCACCAATTGCTGCAGCATCTATGGTTACACCATTTGTCCCATCACAAGGTTCAAATAATGTCAGCAGATCAAACCCCGGGGCGTGGCTCATCCTTCGCCCAGGCAACGGTACATGGAAGCCGTGGGGCCGCCTAGAAGCATGGCGAGAGTGCGGGGGTGACCTCGGTTATCGCTTTGAAATCATCCCTGATGGTGCTACTGATGCCATTACTTTGTCCAATTCAACTATCAGCACCAAGAATGGTGGGAAATTTAGTGTAGACATCACCAATGGTGCTACCCCATTGACTAGTCCAAATAGCAGCTTTGACTTATACTCGGGTTCTGGATCCGGGTCGGATTTCGGATCAGCACCCGGATCCGGGTCGTGGGCACAACTATTGTATCGTGGATTCGTGATGTCGTCCACGATGGAGGGTGAGGGAAAATGCAGCAAGCCGGAGGTGGTTGTCGGGGTACAGCACGTGAATTGTGCGGAGGATGCTGCAGCTTTTGTGGCGTTGGCAGCTGCCATGGATCTTAGTATGGATGCTTGTCAATCTTTTACTAAGAAGCTCCGGAAAGAGTTGAGACAGTTGGATCAAGAATGAAGGCTAACCGGGTCGGGTTACCTTCTGGATATGGGTCATGCGATGGGCTTTCATTGTAATTTTGCCAACTGCCAGCAATTTTTAGCTGGTTTATATTTTTACTACGTTTTCCCTTCTAGAATAGACTGTACAGTGAGTATCAATGTCTCTTGTTTTTTTTTTCTTTCCTCTCTGCCTCGTTTGGAAGTATTTATTTATTAGTTGATTCTTGTAAATAAAATGAATTTTTGACATAGTGATGGAACTATGGTTAAGGAATGAAATTTTGAGATCAGGAATCCAATGTTGGTTGATTTTTATTAATGAAATTCTAGAGTCAATTGGTTTCTGAGTTGGCATATATTAGGAATCAGGTGACATACATTAAGCGATAATATAGAAGCTATATAGGCTTAGGTGTTGGGTGTTTTGTGGACTACAATAATAATAACGATAAAACAATATTATTATTATTATTATTGTTATTGTTATTCGTGATAATGATGATGAAAAAGAAGATAAGAGGAAGAAGTGGCTATATAGGCTTAGGTGTTGGATGTTTTGTGGATAATACTTTAAATCGTATGGATACAATTCTTATTTTGTATCTTGATTAATTGGATCGTTTCTTTATGGATTCCTATCCCAAACTCTTCGAGATGTGTTTCTGAGTATTCCTTGATCATTTCGTCCAAGAAGAGGAGTTTCTCTAATTCTATAATTTTTTCTAAAAGACTCTTTTCTTGAATATTATTCAGAAAAGTTTTAGATTGCCCAATATTCCACCAATTAGTAACCCAAGATTCCAGACATTTATTTAATTGAGAAAGAAATCACCAAAGACTTAAAATGAAATATTTTAGGGATAGGTAGATCGAAATGTGGAGTACATTAGCCAAGTTAAATGAATATTCAAACTGTATGACACGTACGTGAAGAATTCATAGTAGAAGTCAAACTTGATGGATAATAAACCACAAATTGTTGGACAGAGATGAGCAGTCGACGCAATAAAATAAGTGAAAGAGAAATGGACGCACAAGTGCTAAAATGCACAAAATACTTATCGTATTCTATGCAAGGTGCAGTCATACATAAGGAAAATGTGAATTGAGCTCAACCGCGTAACTAGAGGCTGAATCAGAATTTAAAATTTATGTGTTTAGCATTCTAATTCTTATAAGATACTGAATTTATAATTAATATTTTGTGCACAATTCAAGTAATTTCTAAGATGAATAGAGAATTTGAACAAAAATTATCGGGTTCAGTCCAATCCGTATCTGAATAGCTAGCTCCGCCTTGAACATAACTCCTTTATTGTATAGTTTCACTCTGATTCAGCATCTTTACTGTTACTTCTTTCAGAATTTTGTGTCAAAAGTTTCCGATTTTTGTGGATATGTTTCAAATATTGAACCCATAAAATTTATATCCTGTATATATGCATCTACCGACTATAAGTTGAATACATCTGGCTTTGACACTGGCTCCAAAGTGATGAATTTTTCTAAACTGCTAATCAAATAAAGAAACTCCTTGTAAATTTCTTTAATGTCATTAACAATTTTCGTTTTGATAATTATGGAAACAGCACGTTTAGCTTCACAAAGTTTTAACTCATCCAATTAAAAGTAATGATAAGTATCAACAACCAAGTCGTTGTAGTATAGTGGTAAGTATTCCCGCCTGTCACGCGGGTGACCCGGGTTCGATCCCCGGCAACGGCGTTATATTTTGTCTTTCAACTATTTTTACTGTTTTATTCATCAAAAGGCGCAAATCTTTTGCACCCAATCCCCAAAAGAGAGACTTCAAACTAGGAGGAACAAGACAAAATTGGATAGCAACAGGATTGAGAATAATCCAATTGTTTTATTCCGTCATTATAATTCTAATTCTTTGTGTGCTTTAATAACAACCAAATGGAAGAGAGAGATTATGGATAGACTAATGAAGAATAATACAACCAGAGAAGATTATGTCTGACTATAAATTGTCTTATTAAAGAGAACTAAATAAGAAGTTTAAAGTTAAAATTATTTCTATACATAAAAAGGATGATGTGCCATCTAAATTAAGACATAAAAAAGGGCAACCAGATGCACTAAACTCTCGCTATGCGTGGGGTCCGGGGAAGGGCCAAATCATAAAGGTGTATGAGTCAAAATCAGATTGAGGATCGAGTCGTGCAGAAAAGGACATTAAGAGTGACTCGCAAACCATCACAAGTGGCGTGGTCGACAAGTAATAGATCTACCGAACAACCCAACAACCAGTCACGGTCGAGATCGAGTAGTATAGCTAGGAATAACGGCTAGTTTTGTACTGGTATCTTTAGAGGGAATATTCCGCTAAATATTCTCTCTGATTGTACTTTAAGGTTCTTTGGGAATATCACATATAAATGTAAGGAAAGAAGAGGAAAAAATGCATGTAATATTCTATATGATAAGAACATCTGTAAAAGGATTAGCTCTCACGGAAAATACAAAGAACCACTTTTGAAGAGATTCAACCTTTTGTGGATTAATTATTGTCATTTCCATCAGATCCAAGAAGGCAAGAAAGTGCACATTATTCTCTCATACTCCTGTCGTTCATCATTGTCAGAGAAGGAATCCTTCATCCCATTCAATATAGGGTGAATCTTCCTCTTTATTTATATTTATTGTCATTTAATATCATTTATTGTGTGGTGTTTCTTGCATACTATCACATCTAGATACATTTATTTGTAACCCTTTATTCTGTTGTAGCGCTATTCATATCACCCGTTTAAGATCTGGAGTTATTAGCTTTAACTAGGATTGACTCTTCTTAATAACAGATTAATTAGTTTAACCAAAGATTATCATTTTTTGGTCAAACAATTTGGCACCGTCTGTGGATATTTTCTAGTCAAAGTTTTAGTTTCTTCTAGATCTAAAAAAATAACACAACACACAATATTGTCTTTTCCTGCGTGCATAGTCTAACATGACAGGTAATGGAGAGGAAAGAATGAAAGTAGTGGCCGGTCTTACTGCCAACCTCCTAAACACCATCAATGAGGTCACTGGAACAGGCGAGGAGTGACGCCAAACGCCTCCCCCAGGTGGAGTGGTTCACCCCTCCCTCACGGCAGCATCACAACCTTACATGAAAAAGGGGCCTCTACGTCCACAACGGAGGAGGCACCACCAGCAGTGAAAAAGCTACTCGAAGCGTGGTTAACGAGCTTACTGACCAGTATACTCAACAAAACCACCCAAAGGACGAGCAAGGAAAATGCGAGTGTTTGCATCACACTAGCGACAAATGAGCAGCACAACCCTCCTCCTGTAACATGTATTACTCACAACGTTAATGGCGAAGGTAACGACACCCTCACAACCATTGTGAGAAAGATGGAGGAGATGGAAACGAGAACAAAATACTCCGCAACCAAATGAAAGAGCACCAAGATAGAGTGGACAAAATACCTGGCGCCCCAAAGCTTTTACCAAAACGGGACGCCGAACGGTTCGTGGAGCAACCATACAGTGACGAGGTTGCACTACACGCCATACCTAAAACCTTCAAAATGCCGCCATACTTGAAAATAGATGATGGTACGACGTACCCGGAGGATCATGTGACCCACTATATCACCGCAGTGTAAGGCAACGACCTCGCCAAAGAATAAGTGTTTTCCATATTGCTGAAGAAGTTTGGTGAAACCCTTAGCGGAAGGGCATTTTCATAGTTATCGGCTCGCTTCATAGAAAAGTTCGAGGAGATGGCCGACAAGTTCGTCACCGCTCATGCCGGGGCTAAGAAAGCATAGGCGAGGGTGAATGACATATTCTCCATTAAACAGTCACCAGCGAAAGACTCAGGGACTTCCTCGCCCGATTCAATCGTGTGAGAATGACTCTTCCAAATGTATCAGAGGGGATGGCGGTAACAACTTTCCAAAATGCGCTGAATAGGAGTGGTTCGCGGGCGACCAGAAAATTGTTAAGCCGGCTCATCAAATACGCCCCAACCACTTGGGACGAGATACACAACGCCTATCGTGCCGAGGTAAGAGCTGACGAGGACGACCTCAACGGACCAACCCAACAGTTGACCTCAGTCCAATGGAGTCGAGGAAGGACCGCAGAAAAGATAACATAAGGGACCATGTAGGCCCACGCCCCAACCGTGAAAGGCACCAACCATATGTCAGAACCCCCGTCATATTATCCCCCCGTCATGGTGACGGCCCATCCAGGACATAGATAGGGACTCACCGAAACGAAATAGGTATGCCTCCATTACTATCTACTCACAATTTTTGTGTTTCTCCTTCAGAATTAGTTTACGCCGTGGAGAAGCTCGGCCCAAAAGTGAAGTAGCCGCAAAAGATAAAGTACGACCCAAACACCAGAAAGTCAAATGCCCTTTGCGAATTCCACCAGGAATGAGGTCACAAGACCGAAGAGTGCATTGATTTAAGGAAAGAGGTCGTGAACATGCTCCACCAAGGGCATTTGAAAGAACTAATGAGCGACAAGGAAGGGCAAATTTTGCTCGAGGACGCGAACAACATCAGGGTCCACCAAAGCTACCCTCCCCAGCCCATACCATCTAAATGATCATCGGAGGAGGTGACGATGCGTCAATCAATAACATGAAGTTCACAACCACCCATAAGGTGAAACGGTCCATCAACCATGAACAGTATGACGATCTCGAAGGAAGTATCATCTTCGATGAGTCGGATACCCACAATTTGGTCTTCCTACATTATGATGCCCTTGTTATTACTTTGCGCATTTTAGATACTGACGTAAAACGTATTATGGTCGATGACGGGAGCGGCGCGTGCATCATCCACCCTCGAGTTCTCGCACAAATGATGCTAGAGGATAAGATAGTGTCGCGTTGCATCACACTCACGAGTTTTAAAAATGTAGTTGAGAGGACGTCTGGAGAAATCACGCTACCCGTCCTGGTCGGCGGTGTCACTATGGAGACCACATTTCATATCATGGATCAGGACACTCGTACAATGTCATCATGGTTCGGCCTTGGATATGAGAGCCATCCCTTCTAGTTTATACCAGGTCATCAAATTTCCTACCCCGTGGGGGGTATTCAGTATATGTGGCGAGCAACGCACTACCCAAGACTGCACCTACACCCAACAATTGAAGGACAAAGTCGAGGAGGCATAACAATTAACCGGGTCGAGGTTGAGCTTTGAAAAAGGGAAAGATGTCGACAAGGACCCCGAAACCATAGAAGACATATGATCAACTGTGGAGGACCTCGAACCCGTGAAACTCGACAAAGATGACCATAGTAAAAAGGCCTACATTGGTCACAAACTCCAAGAACTAGGTAAATTTCACCAGTTTTTAGCTAACAATGCAGACTTCTTCGCTTTTTCCCATGTGGACATGCCAGGCATCTCGAAAGATATAGAGACACATAAATTGAACATCGACCCCTCCTACCCCTAAGTACAGCAAGTCAGGCAGAAATTTCATTCCGCGATAAACGACGCTGTCCGCGAAGAGGTCAGACAATTGATGGAAAACGGATCTATCATAGAGTCAAATACCCCTAATGGGTCGCCAATGCGGTCATGGTAAAAATAAGAACGAGAAATGGAGGATGTGCGTAGACTTCACGGATCTGAACAAAGCATGACCGAAAGACTCATTCCCCCTGCCCCACATCGAACAACTCATTGATGCAACGGCCGGGCACGAGCTACTGAGTTTCCTAGATGCCTACTCGGGTTACAACCAGATCCTCATGGAGGAAGAAGACTAGGAAAAACCACTTTCATCACCCACCAAGGGACGTACTGCTATAGGGTGATGTCGTTCGGTCTAAAGAACACATGGGCGACATATCAAAGGTTAGTGACCAAAATGTTCAAGGACCAACTCAGCAAAACCATGAAAGTCTACATAGACAACATGTGGTCAAGTCGAAGAAGAGGGAAGATCACATCGACCACTTGAGGGAAGCCTTTGACAAACTCAGACGATATAACATGAAGTTGAGCCCCGAGAAATGCGCCTTCGATGTAACCTTGGGAAAGTTCCTCGGTTTCTTAGTATCACAACGAGGCATTGAGGTCAACCCCAACCAAATAAAATCTATAGAGGGAATACCAGAGAACTTGACCAGTAAAAAGCAGGTGCAAAAACTAACTGGCCGTATAGCTGCCCTATCAAGGTTCATCTCACGATCCTCTAACAGGTGCCACAAATTTTTCGGCGTGCTCAAAAAAGATAATGGAACTCCGAGTGCGTTGACGCCTTGAAGGAACTAAAGGCATACATATCCTCACCCCCCTTCTTGCCAAGGCGAAACCTGGAGAACGCCTCCTCATTTACCTGGCTGTGTCTGATGTAGCGGCAAGTGCGGTCCTGATCCAAGAAAATAAAGGTACACAATCTCCAATCTACTACATCAACAAAACTCTGCTCGACGCCGAAACGTGGTACCTCCACCACGAGAAGCTGGCCTTTAGCTTTGGCCGTAGCTTCACAAAAGCTTAGACCTTATTTCCAGTGTCACCCCATTTTAGTGGTCACGACCTTTCCTCTAAGGAGTATCCTGCACAAACCCGAACTGTCGGGCAGATTGTCCAAATGGACATAGAATAAAGCGAGCACGATATAACCTATTAGTCGCGAACAACGATAAAGTCACAAGTGCTTTCCGACTTCGTCGCTGACTTCAACACAAAAATAATGCCCGAAGTCAAAAAAGAAGCTGGCGTCCATACGTCGCCCAAAATGCACAACCTATGTGTTCTGTATACCAATGGCACCTCTAACGCGTTGGAGTTAGGACTGAGATTTGTGCTCGAGGTCCCAACAGACGAAGAGATTTGCCAGTCCATAAGATGCCCAGATATGACTAACAATGAGGTCGAGTATGAGGTCGTGATTGTAGGATTAAAACTAACACTCATGTACGGAGCGAAACAAGTAGTCTTGCGCTGCAACTCATAACTTGTAGTCAATCAAGTCACAAGGACTTTCCAAATCAAGGAATAAAGGCTACAGAAATACCAGGCCGAGATCTGCTAGTTGTTACCTGAGTTCGAAGAGTGTCAACTCAACCAAATACACCAAACACTGAACATCGAAGCAGACGGCCTCGCCAAACTGGTGGCAGCCACTAAAAGCATAATTGGAGAAGGGAATGATCAAATCGAATGATCAAATCGAGGTACGTACTATTTACCTAACTTGGGACCGGCACAATCGTATTGTCACATACTTGCCGGATGACGTGCTTTCAAACGACCAAAAAGAAGCCAAAAAGCTTCGAATGCAGGCATCCATGTATAGCTTCATCAATAACGACCTATACAAAAGGACGTATGGAGGCCCCCTAGTTAAATGCTTAGGACCAAACCAGACACGACGCGTCCTAGAAGAAGTCACGAAGGTCACTGCGAGGCTCATACCGACAATCGAGCCCTAGTCAGATGCTTCATACGAGCAGGCTACTACTGGCCCATAATGAAAAAAGAAGTCATTGACTTCGTTAAAAAATGCGCAGCATGAAAAAGATACGCCCCCATGATCCACCAAGCGGGAGAGCACCTCCACTCAGTCACGTCGCCCTGGCTCTTCATCAAATGGGGAATGGACATCGCCTCCTCCCTCCCAGCAAGACGAGGTAACGTGCGATTTCTTTTAGTTTTAATTGACTATTTTTCTAAGTGGGTGGAAGCAGGTGCCTTCGCTCAAATACGCGAGCAAGAAGTGATCGCCTATATATGGAGGAACATTGTATTCTTCTTCGGCATCCCCAAAGAAATCAAATGTGACAACGGGCCTCAATTCATGGGAAAGAAGATCGTCGAGTTCTTCGAAAAGTGGCACATCAAAAGAATACTCTCCACGCCATATCATCCCACAGGAAACGGACAAGCGAAATCCTCCAACAAGTCAATACTAAATATCATGAAGAAGAAGCTCGAGAACGCCATGGGACTGTGGCTAGAGTTGCTGCCGAAAATGCTATGGGATACCGCACAACTCCAAACACAAGCACAGGAGAAACACCATACTCATTAGTCTATGGGACTGGCGTAGTGATACCCGTCGAGGTCAGAGAACCAAGTCTAAGGTATTCACATGAGAGTGGTCCAAGCGGCGATGAAAGCAGAAGGCAAGACCTCGACGAGGCCGAAGAACGAAGAGGCATGGCTTACGTAAGTATGGGCCCAAAAACAAAAGGCAGAGCGATACTATAACAAAAAATCCAAAGCCAGACCACTCAAAGTCGGGGACTATGTACTCAAAGCCAAAACACAGGCAAGCAAGGATCCACGAGAAGGAAAACCGGGGGCCAATTGGGACGACCCGTACAAAATTACAATGACGACAAGAAAATGGTCTTTCCAATTAGAAACAATGGAAGTAAAGTTACTACTAAACAATTGGAACGTCTCCCACCTCAAGTACTTCAACTTCTAAGGAAAGATGTTCTTCGAGTCGTACTTTTTTTCCCTCACCTGAGTTTTGTCCCAATTGGGTTTTCTCGGGGAGGTTTTTAACGAGGCGACGGAGAGGGCATCTCAAAGTTAAGCAAAACTTCATTGTTCGACCCCTCAAATACTTCTCCAAGTCGACCAATGAAGGGACTAGATAGGCTGGGACTGGAGTACCATCCAGGAAAACAAAAACATGTAAACTTCTCCAATGTATATATATACAAGCAAAGTATGCCAACTGGTGTTCAATTGTCTCCACCAAATTCAACACTACATAAATCAAGGCACTCACATTCGATCTCGTTCGGATTAACTATGAGTAACATTCGACCTTGCTCGAATTAGCTCATATTCAATCTCGCTCGAATTAACTCACATTCGACCCCCTCGAATTAACTCACATTCGACCTCGTTCGAATTAATTATGAGTAACATTCGACCTCGCTCGAATTAACTTACATTCGCCTATGTGCGACACCAAAAATCCTACGAATTTCCCTGAGGTCACGTCGAAGGCGCATTTCTGGGGATTAAGCTTCATGCCATACTGCCTAAGTATGTCGGAGGCCTCCCTCAAATGGTCGATATGATCTTCCTTCCTTTTCGACTTGAAAAACATGTCATCTATATATACTTTCATTGATTTACCGAGCTGATCTTTGAACATTTTGGTTACTAGCCTCTGATAGGTTGCCCCTGCATTTTTGTTTGAACGACATGACTCTGTAGCAGTACGTCCCTTGGTGGGTGATGAAAGTGGTTTTTTCCTGGTCCTCCTCCTCCATGAGGATTTTATTGTAACCTGAGTAGCCGTCTGAGAAACTTAACTGCTCGTGTCCTGCTGTTGCGTCGATGAGCTGATCAATGTAACGCAGTGGGAATGAATCTTTGGGGTAGGCCTTGTTCAGATCTGTGAAGTCCACGCACATGCTCCATTTCCCGTTTTTCTTTTTCACATGACCACATTGGCGACCCATTAGGGGTACTTGGACTCCCTGATGGAGCCGTTTGCGAGAAGTTTTTCCACCTCTTCGCGGATGGCATCATTTGTTGCGGCATTGAAGTTTCTTCTAACCCGTCGTACCGGCGGGTAGAGTGGGTCGACATTCAGCTTGTGTGTTGCTATTTCTTTCGGGATGTCTGGAATATCGGCATGGGAGAAGGCAAACAAGTCTGCGTTGTCAGTTAAAATTTTATGGAATTTACCTGGTTCTTAAAGTTTGTGGCCGATATAAGCTTTTTTGTTGTGGTCGCTTTTATCCGGGTGAACGGGACGAGGTCTTCCATAGTTGATCCCGTGGCTTCCATGACGTCGGGGTCTTTTATGACATCTTTTCTTTCGCCACCGTCCGACCTCGACCTCGCTAATTCCTATGCCCTTGTGCTCTTGTTTTTCAACAGTTGGGTGTACGTGCAGTCTTAGGCGTTGCGGTAGCATTCTTGGGCTATATGTTGCTCGTTGCGAATGTTGAACACTCCCCATGGGGTGGGAAACTTGATGACCTGATATAGGTTGGATGGGATGGCCCTTATGGCATGTATCCAAGGCCGTCCTATGATGGCGTTGTACGTCGTATCTTGATTCATGATGTGGAACGTTGTTTCCATGGTGATACCACCGGCTAGAACGGGTAGTGTGAATTCTCATGAGGTCCGCTCAACTGCATAGTTAAAACCTGTTAGTGTGATGCAACGTGGTACTATCTTATCCTCGAGCCTCATTTGTGCGAGAACTCTAGGGTAAATAATACACGTGCCACTTCCATCATCTACCATAATCCGTTTAATATCGGTATCTAAAATTCGTAAAGTAATAACAAGATCATCATAGTAAGGAAAAGTCAAACCGTGGGTATTCGACTCATCGAAGATGATACTTTCATCGAGGTCGTCATACCGTTCATGGGTGATCTATCTCTTCAACTTGTGGGTGGTTGTGAATTTCACGTTGTTGATTGTCGCATCGTCGCCTCCGCTGATGATCATCTAGATGGTGCAGGCTGGGGAGGGTGGCTTCGTGGGGGCCTTGATGTTGTTATCGCCCACGAGCGAAATTCGCTCTTCCTCGGTCGCTCATCAGCTCCCTCAAATTCCCCTAGTGGAGCTTGTTTACTACCTCTTGCCTCTAGGCGATAAAGTCCTCGGTCTTGTTGCCTCGCTCCTGGTGGAATTCACAGAGGACATTTGACTTTCTAGTGTTTGGGTCGGACTTCATCTTTTGCGACCATTTCACCTTAGATCCGAGCTTCTCTAGAGCGTAGACTATCTCTGAAGGAGAAAGACAAAAATTATGAGCAGATAATAGTGGAGGCATTCTTTCGTTTTGGTGAGTCCCTGTTTGCGGCCTTGATGGGCCGTCACCATGGTGGGGGGTGGTACGACAACAGTTCTGATGTAAGGCTGGTGTCTTTCGCGATTGAGGCGCGGACCTACATGGTCCCTTTTGTTGTCATTTCTCCGACCTTTTCTCAACTCCATCTGGACCGACGTCAACCACTGGGTTGGTCCGTTAAGGTCGTCCTCGTCCGCTCTCACATTGGAACAATAACCATTGTGTACTTCTTCACAAGTAGGGGGGGTGCTTCATGAGTCTGCTCAACAGTTTTCTAGTTGCCCTCGACCCGCTCCTGTTCAGCCCGTTCTGGAAAGTTGCTACTGCCATTCCCTAACACATTTGGAAGGGCCATTCTCACTTTATTGAACCGGGCGCGGAAGTCCCTGAGTCCTTCGCAGGGTGACTGTTTAATGATGAATATATAATTCACTCTGGCTTCTGCTTTCTTGTCCCCGGCATGGGCGGTGACGAACTTGTCAGTCATGTCCTCAAATGTTTCTATGGATCGTGCAGGCAGTTGTGAGTACTATGTCAGCGCTCCCCCGATTAGGGTTTCACCAAACCTTTTCAGCAATATAGATGGTACTTGCTCTTTAGCGAGGTCGTTGCCTTTCACTGTGGTAACGTAGTGGATGATGTGATAGTTAGGGTCTGTTGTACCGTTGATATCTTCAAGTATGGAGGCATCTTGAATGTTTTGGGTATAGCATGTGGTGTGGCCTCGTCGCTATACAGTTGTTCCCAAACCGGCCGGCGTTGTCGAGTATACTGTTCAGTGTACTCGTTAGCCATGCTTCTAGTAGTTTTTTCGCTGCTGGTAGTGCTTCTTCCTTCGTTGACGTAGATGCTCCTTTTCCATGGGAGGCGGTAACGCTTCCATGAGGGAGGGGTGATTCACTTCGCCTCGGTGAAGCACTTGGTGTCACGTTCTCCTCGTCTTTTTCTTCGTTAACCTTATTGATGGTGTTTAGGAGGTTAGCAGTAACGCTTTCCACTGCCTTCAATCTTTCTTCTCCATTCCCTGCCATCTTAGATCTCGCAAGTAGAGAAAAAGAGAGTTCTATATTTTGCTGTTCATGTGTTTTTTGTAGACCTAGAAAAACTATGACTTTGACTAGAAATTCTCCATAGACGGCGACAAATTGTTTGACCAAAAAGTATAACACTTTTTGCTAAACTAATTAAAAGATAAATGATGTGAAAGGCAAATCCTAGTCAAGCACAACAAATCTTAGATGTGGTCACGTGTTTAAACAGTAACGTCCACAAGTGCATAGAACCAATTATCATATTATTAAATGAAGCTTTTTTGAATAAATGAAGGGACAATAATAAGCAATAAATATGAAAAATGACAATAAATGTAAATAGGAAGAAGGATTCATCCAAATATTGAATGATGCGGATGATTCTTCCTTCTGACAACAACGTGTGACAAATAGATATGAAAATGGACAAAGCTTTCTCGGATCGTGTGAGTAGAAAGACAGAATAAACAACAAAATCAATCATTGTGGAAAGGTAAGATTTTGTATTATCTCCCAAGAGTCAACTTCTTACAAGAGTTCTTATTAGAGTGAATATCACATGCCTTTTTCCTCCTATCTTTTACTATTTACATGAGATATTCCCAAAGAAACCCTAAAAGGTACCGCAGAGGGAATATTCAATAGAATATTCCTCTTGGTAATTCTAAGACTATACTAGCCGTTATTCCCATTCTTCACTGCACGACGTCGATTTTAACGGCTTGCTCGGCGATTACTCATTGTTGGATCCTGGTCGACCTCGACCTAACCGCCCAAGTTAAACCACAATTTCTTCACTTAGCAATCTCCCACGCCGAGTTTTCTAAGTCGGATTTCGACCCATATGCACCCCTTGTAATTTGTATATCATCTGTCAAATATCTCATAAAACAACATTATCAACATCAAAATGAGGTCTATTATCGATCTTATCTCAAGCACACCTGTCTTCCACTTCTCCCAATTTTATATGTCAAAAATAGCATTTTTCGTGTATGCTTAAAAAGGACATCCCGTTAATTTAATCTGAGAATATCATTTTGACTTGTATCTACACTGAAGAAAAGTCGTTTCTAAAAAATATGACCTATTTTCTATCTTTCAAAAAAATTCGAGAAACCTTTAATTTTAAAAATATTTATGCGTCTTGTGATTTCGTCTAATTTGTTATACCAATTCTCAACTAATACGTTATATTAGAAGATAAAAGATTAAAAGTTGACAGGTAATTAATATTTTGTTTAAGGACAAGACTTTGTTTACATTCTTTTAAATGATTGGGCACTCTCTCTACATAATAAATCCAATAGTCTTTTGTGTCCACTAACACAGACCATATCTGTAGAGGGTTCAATATATCTTTGAACTACCAAAACTAATTCAATAAGAATAATCACAAATTACAGGATGAATTAATATTAAGTAAAATATCCTACTAAATAAAGTAAAGTTTCATGGGCTGCTTCTCTTTTTGTTGAAACTGGTGGAGATTGCTTTAGATAAAGGTATTAAATTTGTGGGCTTGGACCTAATCCAACTCTTTGGGCCCATAATGCTCTCCTTCAAGTAAGGGACAGCTTCTTCACTAGACAAAGTCCTTAACCAGTTTACCCTCTTATCAGAACTTGCACCTGGCCCATAACACTTGTACTCTGCAAAATATGATGTCCTGTTTCCAAGAAATAACAAACCCAGGTCAATGTTTAATGAGTTTAATTTTCATATACAGCTAGTGTGAAACAAACTTTGCACTATTAAAATCACGCACAGGGTATCTCACGTTCACGTAATGTTCAAAGAAGGGCTGCACCTCAAGGAGTGTGATGCAAACAGTCTACCTTAATCAGCATTAGTGGTTGCTTTCACGGCTGGAACTCGTGACTTATAGGTCACACAAAGACATTTTATGAAGAACTGACCCAAATAGCCACCCGCCTAACCGCTTAAACTAAGGATAGCTGAGGAAGGTATAATGTATGCATAATCTATCTATTATATGTGTATATTATGTATAACGAATGTATAATCTATGTATATGGCTAGAAAAAGTAAAAAATGAATTTGACCGACTATTTGTGTAAAAATACTTTTTATTATTGTCCCAAGACTCCCGTTCACTTAAAAAGATTGGAATTTATAACAAATTAAGATACATAAATAGCTGAAAAGATTATTATACTGTCAGTATTTATAAGTTAAATGAACGTACCTTTGACGGGAGGGGACATTCCAATCTTCCCAACCGTAGGGGAGTATGACACTTGACATATAAGTTTGGGCAAAGATTACCCTAGCATAGGGACCCCATGGTCTACCAAGAATTGCACTCTTTACTCCAGTAATCTTGCATCCAACAAAGGTGAAACCTGTATTTTCTTGAGATGATTGCCTATGTTGTGCTGTTATAGCCCCATTTCCTTGTGAAAGTGAATGCAAATGGCATTTCTGCAGAAAAAAAGGAAAATAAAAATGAGAAAGAAAAAGTTCACCACCATATGATTTACTCCAAGTTACTCGAACATTACACATAAGAGTTTACTATGCACTGACAATATAAAAGATATTTATACGATCTAATTATCTTACCTCAAAAAGAGAAGCACCATTTCCACATATGAAGTCAGTGTCCCCTTCGATATAACAATTTTTGTAGTAATGCCTCCCAACATCATCAAGTAATGTATCCTGGTGTGACTTAATTCTACAACCCACGAACCCAACTCTATCTCCTTCTACTCTCAATGCTACTGCTTTAGCTCCAGTTCCATATGTGTTCTGTTACATCAACAAAATAAATACCACTTAATCAAAAAGCTAATGTTACATTTTCAACATTTTAAAAGAAAGCAATCCGGTGAACAAAATATTTCGCATTTATGCAGGGTTCGGGTAATGGCTGCACCCTAAGGGATATCTTACCCCTACCTTGGGGTAGAGAGACTGTTTCCGACAGAAACTCGGCATCCTTCCCTCTAAGAATTCTCACCTTGTTCTTGGGGTGACTCAAACTCACAACGTCTTGGTTGAAAGTGAAGAGTGCTTACCATCATAGCAACCCACTCTTGCCATAGCAGGTTATTACCAACTTTAACATACATAGCGTAATCCCACAAATCGGGTCTGGGGAGGTAGTGTGTACGCACAATGGCGAAGCTAGAAATATTTTCAAGGGTGTTCAAACTTGAAAGAAGTACAAAGAAAATTTCCAACAAAGGGTGTTCAATATATGTTACACAGTGTAATTTTTCATAAAGTTTTGGTGAAGGGTGGTCAATTGATCACCCTTTAAGGTGGCTTCGCCCCTGTGTACGCAGACCTTACTCCTATCTTATAATAATGACGTGTTATTATATATTACAAATAATTTAACTTGATGAGTCGTCAGTGTATATAACTTAGACTCAAAGTTGTAACCAAGTGAATAAATAATATAACATGTTAAAATATCCAAATTTCTGGGGGAAAAAAGCCCCAGAAAAGGGAAACAAACGAAATAAATTGGCACTATTTATGCAATTACATACCTGAATTGTAAGGTGGCGAGCGACGAAATCAGAGGCAAAAACGGTGAAAGTAGAGGATTTAAATATATCTCCAAAATCATTCCCTGTGATTATTGTGTTGTTTACTGGTTTTCTACCACTGATTGTTATAAATGGCTTATCCGCAGGAACAACAATTTTTTCTCTGTAAATACCAGGCTTAACCGAAATAAATATATGTTGTGAATTATGTGAAGGAACTGCGTCAATTGCATCTTGTATTTTCTTGAAATCTCCTTTTCCAGATTGATCCACTTTTATTAAAATTGCAGTTGATAATTGAGTACTTGAATCAGCTTCAGAACAAACAAGTAAATAACTCATAGCTAATACAACAACCACCATCCCAGTGTGCGCGCGGAAATCCATACTCATAAGTCTGTGACAGAGCCAGAAATTCTAACGAGGGGATTCAAGAATGCTATACCTACAATTCAAAAATAATTATTGAGTTACCTTGCTGCTACACTAGAATCTTTCCTTTAAGTAAACGAGATTCAACAATATGTATCTAATTTTCTGACGAAGGAAATTCAGTTGCACCTAGCTCAAAATTATGATCACAAACTTAGTCTTTTAGGGGGGAAAAAACTCTGAATTTAAGAAATGCAGCTTAAGAAAATTGAATAATTACCTCCCTTATATATATAAAATTGAACAACAGCTAGTTCAATGTTCAACTAGTTTTCCTGTGAATAAAGCACTTCAAAATTCTGGTCTTTCTCCAATATTCAAAGAAAGTCAAAACCAAATAAATAACCTCAATTATTTTGCAGTATATTTAGCTACAATTTTCAATTCAAAAAGAAGAGAAAGAAAAAAAGAGAACTGTATATTAGTTTGATCAATGTGGGGAGAAGTAGGCGGGAAAAAAGGAGTGTAATATTCGGTTATTTTGCACGTCTGAAATTTGGCGCCGTTATGGTTAAGAATTTGAATAGCCTAAAATTATTGGCAGTTTTTTGAAGTTTACGTGCTACACAACTTCTATATATAATGGAGAATAACCTTCCCTTTTGCCCGTTTTTGGTATGTGAAAAATTTGTTATTAGGATTATTTAGGTAACTGATGAGCTTGACCAGAAAAAAATAATGTTTGACTGGTCAAAATGACTTATAACCAAGTCAACTTTTAGATGCATCGAAAAGGAAATAATTAGGGGTAATTTATATTCTTAGTCACTCCAAAAAATAATATCGGACAAAATATATTTTTATCAGATATGTGTATTATATACATAAAATATACCTATTATATATATATTTTAAAAAATGAATGCAATTAATTTCGATCGACCGGCCAAGTTTATATTTTGTCCAAATTATTTGTCTCAAAAGAGACAATCAAGTGACAAGAACATAATTTCTACTTAACGTGATGAGTTCAATTCCATCAATCGCGTGATCACTTCTACAATGATTAAAAAAAAAAGTGGAATATAATGATTAAATTTAAGTCCTTAATGTACACATTGGTATCAGTAGTTATATTATGGTTGTATCAGATTCTATTATTTAAAAGTTGTGATTAACGAAATATTATTAAAATGTTTTATTATGCGTTTGGTAACCAATGATGGTCGACCTAAATGTTTTCAATTCCGTGGATATTAATTAAAATTCATATATTTTCTAGTTTTAGTTGACCAACGTCATTAGCAGATAATTAGTGGATAACCCTTTGTGTCCTGCTCAAGCTCTACAGGCATAGTATTTTTTCTAAAGATCTTAATTTTTTCTAGTAATCCTTACCATAATTCTTTTAAATTATCTTAAGGCAACAAAGGGTTATTAATTTTCTTAAGGTAAAAATCCTCCATTTTCCTTAATTACTAATCCGTAACCGATATCGGGTGAGATTTGCGCTGTGATATCCGGTTGGTACAGATATCACAACCCTCTGTTAGTCGTGCGCAACCGTCTGCTCGAGGTCTTAGAGCTCGCTTTAGGTTCAAGGAGTGTTGCTTCATCACGTCCGACGATGAACACAAATATATGAACGAAATAAAAGGTTATATCTTTTTTTTCTTTTCTCGCAATAGGTTATCTAACTTCAACAGTCTAACTACATTGACTATTATTGATTAGTCACGATCACGAGTCACAAACTTTCTTAATTTTTCACCTAACAAAAGACTACATTTGTTAGTAGTTTACTAAGACAGTGTATAGAGATGGTAACGTCTAACGGTCTAAGGCTTCGGGTAGTTGAATGCTTCTTGTATAAGTAGTAACAAAGCCAGAATTTTCATCAATGAGAATCAGAATCTAAAAAACTAAATATACTAAAAAGCAAATGATACTTTCGTTTGGCTTAGATGATCTAAAGCAGCTTATAAGCATTAATGCTTAAAAGCACTTTTGAACGCAGAAGCTAATTTAATAAATAAATAATTATATGTTTGAATAAAAGTGTTAAAATACTAAGCAGGTGAAGTATTTGGGGAAAAAGTGTCGATAAATACTTTTTCTGTTGAAATACCTTAAATGCCCTTAACATTATTTACCATATTAAGAACATAACTTTTACAAGATTTTAAATTAAAATTGATTTAAATATAAAATAATTTATGTCTCATTATTGTAACGACCAGGCCGGTCGTTTTGATAATTAGCGTCCCGTTCGGCGGCATAAGGTCTCGAGTAGCTCCGTATAATGTGTTATGACTTGTGTGTGTGGTCGAGTTCGATTTTCGGATGATTCGGAGTCAATTTGAAAAAAAGATTCTTGTTTTAGAAGCTTAAGCGTAAGAGTTGACTAAAGTTTAGACTTTTGTGTAGATGACTCCGAAATGGCATTTTGATGATTCCAACAACTTAGTATGGTGATTTTGGACATAGGTGTGCGTCCTGATTTAGAATTGGAGGCCCATAGGCTAAATTGAAGTATTTCGGCGAAAATTAGAAATTTGAAGGTTTGGAAGGTTGAAAGGCTTGATCGAGAGTTGAATTTGGTGATATCGGGGTCAGAATGCGATTCCAAGAATTGGATTAGCTCCGTTATATCATTTGGGACTTGCATACAAAATTTGACGTCATTCTGGGTTGATTTGTTATGATTCGGTGCGAGTTGTAGAAGTTGAAAGTTCATAAAGTTCGATTTGAGGTGTGATTCATAATTTCGACGTTATTTGATGTGATTTGAGGACCCGAGTAGGTCGTGTTATGTCACGGGATTATGTGTCTTGTGATTGGTTTGGAGGTGACGCACATGCTAGGTGACGGGCGTGTGGGCGTGCACCGTAGGAATGGTGACTTGGTCCATTCCATGGAACTGTGAAGTTGAATAACCCGTTGTTAGCTGTATGCTCTCTTTGTGTTATAGAAATTTGACTGCAAATCATGTTAGAAATCATGTTTAGGCTACGCGTTGGTACTGTAAGGACCAACAAAGGCCGTGTCACCTGTTAAATTATCTGTTAATTGCTACTTGTACTCAGTCTCAGTTTTACTTGCATAGCATATCTCAGTCTATATTATTCCTTGTTGATTATATCATATATGTTTTGGGATGAATTTTATGATTACTGAGAGCTCGAGAGACTGGAGAGGTTGATGACAGACTGAGGCCAAAGGGCCCGATTGTGAGGTTATTGATACGATAGAACGTGAGTTGTCCGTGCAGCACATCAGTTGTCCGTGCGGATCCAGATATTGATACTATAGCACATGAGTTATCTGTGCAACACGTGTGTTATCGGTGCGGATCCAGATATTGATACTATAGCACGTGAGTTGTCCATGCGGATTATAACGTTTGGGCTGAAGGAGCCTCTTCGGAGTCTGAACACACCCCTAATGCGCGCAGGTACCTACTGAATGTGAGTGTCAATTGCCGAGTGTTCAGCTAATGAGAAAGACCGAGTGACTGTTGCTCTGAGAGGATGCTCTTGATTTCATTATTGTTGCACTTAGCTTCCATATATGTCACGATCCAATTTCTCCTACAGGCTGGGATGGCGGCCAACATTACCGCTAGGCAAGCCAACAATGAATTAACCATATGATTATTTCTTGTAATAATTAAGAAATAGTTGATTTTTAATTAGTGAATAAATAAGAAGTGAAAATTTAAAAAAATTAGAGTTAAACAATTTTAAGAGCAAATGAGATGAAGTAAATAACCAAAAATTATCAAGTGTCTACAAGCATTATTTTCAAGACCTAGTATCACCAGTGTATGAGTTGCTAGTAGAATATACAAAAATACTAACTACTGTCTGAAATGAAGTAGACAGAAAGTAAATGCAAAAGAAAGACTTCGGTTGCTGCAGAACGGGCTTGGAGGGTCGAACGACACGAACCATAGATGCATCTATTCTACTTTCGAGTCACTTGTCCCGCTCCACAAGAAGAGAAGATACTTCATAACATCCGATTTAAAGATTATTAAGAGGCTAATATACAAAGAAGCACAAATTCCTAACGGTCAAGTAACCCGCCAAAGCTCAAGGAAATAAAACTCGATCTTTTACAATTCCTTTATCAACTTCTAATATAATTTAAGCCCTTTAATTAACAAGTAGGATGCAAATATTACAAGTATTTCATGATTTGGGATCCTAAACTATCCGAACATAAGCATAATTAGTAGCAAGGCATGGACTCTCGTCACCTCGTGCGTACGTATCGCCCACAATTAGAAGCACATATTAATTCAATTCACCTATGGGGTAGAATCCCTCTTACAAAGTTAGAAGAAAAAACTTACCTCGTCTCAGTTCCGGTCACAATTTTGTCCAAAAGCCTCAATCCGGTGTCGAACAATCCAAAACTAGTCAAATGTTATATAAATTAATCAATACACGTTCAAAAGTTCATATTCTAATTATTAGAGTGATTACCCTACCCCAATTGAAGAATTCCTAAACTTCAACCCCGGGCCCACGTGCCCGAATTCCAAAAATTTTCGAAGATAAATGTTACCCAATAACCTCACGAACTCAAATATATAATTTTTACCTCATTCCATAATCATTTTAGTGGTTAAATCTCATTTTTATAAAAATCTAGGTTTTACAACTAAACCCATAATTTCACAATTTTTCGTGTTAAAATCTACCAGTAGTCTATGTATTAAACTTACATTGGGTAGGAATTACTTACCTTCAATAACTAGGTTAAAATTCCTCTCTTTAAAGCTCCAAAATCGTCCAAGAGTGCAATAAACGAACTCAGAAATGGTCTAAGTCCCGATTAAAAACAATACTGCCCAGCTGCCCCTTCTTCGCGAACGCGGACAAGGCCTCGCGTTCGCGAAGGCAAAGATCCCCCGGCCCAGAAAAATGCCCATTGCAAAAGCGGCAGGGGCCTCGCGAACGTGGAGGCTTTCTTGGCCTACCCTACGCGGATGCGAGTGCTCCTTTGTGAACGCGAAGGGTAATGGGTTCAGACCTTCCCGGGCCCCTTCCTTCTACACGAACGCGGGAGGACCTTCGCGAACGCGTACGCTTGGGATCACAAAGATCCTCGAACGCAACCTCCTGATAGCGAATGCGAAGAGAAAATTACCACACTGCCTAAATCCTTCATCGCGAACGCGTGGCTCCTTCCGCGTTCGTGTAGAAGGAAATCAAATCTGGAATTTCTTGTTTTTTTCAACTTAGCTATGTGCGGTCCGAAAACACCCGAGCCAATCGGGACCCCGTACAAATGCACCAACAAGTCCATAAGCATAATACGGACCTGATCGAACTCTCGAAACGCGTAAAACAACAACAAAACCAAGAATCACACCCCAAAACCAAATTGAATCAAGTTATGAACTTCAAGTTTTGGCTCCTAACGCGCCGAATCATACTTAGACTTTTCAGAATGACACCAGATTTTGCATGCAAGTCTTAAATCACCATATGGAACTATTCGCGGTCTCGGTATCTCAAACGAACCTTGACAACACCAAAACCTACTCCAAACCAAATCTAAAGAACTTTAAAACCTTAAATGAGTCAACTTTTACTATTAAGCACTGAAACGCTCCCGGATCATCCAAAACCCGATCCGAACATACACCCAAGTTCGAATTCGTCATACGAACCTGTTGGAACCGTCAAATCCCGGTTTTGAGATCGTTTACTCAAAACATTGACCAAATTCAAACTTAGCCCTTTGCCAACCTTAAGGAATCAAGTTCTCCGATTTCAACCCGAACCCTTCCAAATCCCGAACTAACCATCCCCGCAAGTCATAAAACAGTAAAAGCACATACATGGGTCATATTTAGGAGAACGCGGGATCTAGAAGGAAATCGACCGGTCGGGTCGTTACAATATATCATTGTCTTGAAGCTTTCTGAAAGATATTATATTCCTTTTTACTTGAACTTGACATGAGGTAACTGATTTGACCTGAAATTGTCGAACTTGAAAGCATGCATACTTTTGTATGTTGAAATTGAACTATAATTGCAGAGCTCGTCACTACTTTTTCTTTATTTAATCTTGTTACTTATTGAGTTGGTTGTACCCACGCTACATTCTGCACTCCGTGTGCAAATCCAGGTGTTTTCGGTCATGGAGGGTGTTGGCTTCTTTTTCTCAGTTAACCGTTTGGAGATTTCGAGGTAGCTGCCCGGCGTTTTCGCAGACCTTGTCTCTCCTTCTCTATCTTTACGTTTATTGTATTTAGATCCAGACTTTCATAGACATTACTTTTCCATACTTGTGATGTATAAATGCTCATGAACTCAGTGACACCCCCATGTCGGGAGTTTCCGCGTTATGTTTTTGTTTTTTACCCCGTTTATGAGAATTTTGTTATTTAAAACTACTTTGATTCATTTTCTGTTAAATGTTGGGAATATCTTGGAAATGTCGGCTTGCCTAGTACCACGTTAGGCGCCATCACGATAGGCTAGGATTTTGGATCATGAAAAATTGGTATCAGAGCCTAGGTTACATAGGTCTCACGAGTCATGAGCAAGTTTAGTAGAGTCTTGCAGATGGGTACGGAGACGTCTGTACTTACCTTCGAGAGGCTGCCGAACCCTTAGGAAACTTCACATTCTTGTATTCTTTTCGTGCGTATTTGTTGATCCCGATAACTAAACTTCTGTTATTCTATTCTCTCACAAATGATGAAGACACGTGCTACCAGACATGATGGACATCCACTAGTACCACCAGTTAGGGCTGCGAGAGGTCGAGGTCGCGGTAGGTGCAGAGGTGCAGCTCGTACAATAGTTAGGGACGCACCTGTAGACCTACCAGTCGCTCCAACTCGGGAGCAGGTACCAGATACAGTTGGGCCAGTGAGGCCAGCTCAGGCACCAGTTGTGCCCATCGTGATTCCAAGCCTTCAGGAGGTCTTAGCTCAAGTTCTGACCGTGTGCATCATTCTTGCTCAGGCGGTCTCTGTTCCGACAACATCAACCACTTCTCAGGCCGGGGGAGCTACTCAGACTCCCGCCGCCCGCACACTAGAGTAGGTGATGGAGGGACTCCAGACACCGAGGGTACTACTAGCCTAGTAGATTGCAACTGCCCAAGCTCAGGTAGTTTCTGTTGTGACTGATGATGAGCAGAGGAGGTTCGAGAGATTTGGGAGGCTTAAGCCGCCATCATTTAGCGGGGCTGAGTCGGAGGCTGGCCAGGGTTTCTTGGACAAGTCTCAGCGGATTCTTTGTACAACAGGTATTCTGGAGACCAACGGGGTCTCATTCACTACTTTTCAGTTTTCTGGGGCTGCCTTCAGATGGTGGGAGGCTTATGAGAGGCGCAGGACGGTCGGTGCAACACCACTTACCTGGCAGGAGTTCTCCATTCTCTTCTTGGAGAAGTTCGTGTCGCGGTCTCACAGAGAGGAGTTGCGCAAGCAGTTTGAGCAGTTACATCAGGATGGCATATATGTGACGCAGTACGAGATGAGGTTTTTTGAGTTGTCTTGTCATGCAGTTTGGTTGGTTCCCACGATATGGAGAGGATCAGGGGGTTCATTGATGGCCTCACATATCAGCTGCAGTTGTTTATGACTAAGGAGAGGGTATTTGGTGCGACGTTTGACGAGGTGGTCGATATTACTTGGCAGATACAGATGGTCCGCGGTCAAGAGCGTGGTGAGAGGGAGGCCAAGAGGCCTCGAGGTTCGGGTAGTTTCGGTGGTGTACCTTTTGGGGGTGGGGGTGGGGGCGCAGTCCTACCACAGTAGAGATCGTCCTTATATGACTGCTCAAATGACTCGTCTAGCTCATCATGGTGCATCATCTAGTCACGGTTCTTACAGTGCCCGATCAGGCTGGTCGTCATTCACCATGCCTCGTTCGCTCTGGTTTCTACAAGTAGTTCCTCGGGGTATCAGGTGCAATAGTTCCGTCAAAGAAGGGGTTGTTTTGAGTGCGAAGACTTTGGTCATATCTAGAGAGATTGTCCTAGGTTGTTGAGTGGGGCTCCACAACAGAGTTCTCAGTAGATGGCACCAGCAGCTACACCACCAACTCAGTCAACTCGGGGTAGGGCCAAGGCAGCTCGAGGTCGCCCTAGAGGGGGAGGTCGATTAGGTGGCGACCAGGCTCGGTTCTATGCTCTTCCCGCCAAACCAGATGCCATTGCTTAAGATGCAGTGATCACAATATTTACTATTAAATTTGTGCCTATTAGACGTTACCATAAACTTGTAGTCAGTGCTTGATCAACTTTACTCTTGTCGCGACCTAAATTTTCAACCCTCGGGATCGTGATGGCGCCAAAACCATACTTGCTAGGAAGCCAATGTTAGAGGGTTAGACATTTACAACAGTTAGAACATGTACGAAGTCTAATACTATCCAATAGGTGAATCAATAATAATGTATTAAATAATGAAACGAAACTCGAAACTAATACCAATATCTAGCTACCCAGGATTTGGAGTCACAATTCACGAACTACTAAAGATTACTACAAGTATTTGGCTGAAAGAAAATATATATGTCTGTTTTGAATGAAATAAAACAGTAAATAAAATAATATGGAGAAGACTCCAGGAATTTGCGGACGCCAGCAGATCTACCTCGTGTCTGCGTGCGAATAATCAGCTACTGCTCAAAAATCAACTCTGACCGGAACCTAGATCTGCACAAGAAGTGTAGAGTGCAGTATCAGTACAACCGAACCCATGTACTAGTAAGTGACGAGCCTAACCTCGATGAGGTAGTGACAAGACTACGACGGGGCATTTATAATATAACTTATATACAATGTTTAATAAAGCAGGAAAGAAATGTTAAACTAAATGCAGCAGTAACTTGCAGTAAATAAATAAATAACTCAGCTATCTTTCCAGATCTCAATTATAATCAATCCTTACAAGAATTTTCATGTTACACTTTAAATAACGGTAAAAGCAGAATATGAAGAACAACAAATAAAACAGTGGGTATTGCAGTTTCCATCATATAACCAGTAACAAAATGAATATTCTCCCTTATTACTCCTTGTTGCGGCGTGCAACCCGATCCCATCTGTCACCCTTATTACTCCTCAACATATATGTCACTCTTATTCCTCATGTTGTGGCGTGCATTCCGATCCCACCTGTCCACCCTTATTACTCCTTGTTGCGGCGTGCAACCCGCTCCCACCAGACAATCACATTTCACCGTTTATAATAAGGGTTTTACAATTTAGATCAAAATCCTTCATAAAATTTATATCACAACTAATATAAACGGAAAGATGTACAATTAAGAAACTTCACCAATTATTACTACACAACGAAACCAACCGGAATGTATCATGAAACACTGACAACCAGCTCAACCATTAATGTACCACAATGAAGCTATGGAACAATTAATACTTTCAAATAAGTGAAACAATATTTAACAAAACAAGTGGACAAAAACAAGTAGACATGGAAGCATCAATAGTCATGAAACAATTAAGACAGGAATACAATAAATTGGAAACGGGGAAAGGACATGCTAAACAGATAATTTGGTGGCGCATAGGTACTCGTCACCTCACCTATACACCACACACATGCAATTTCACATAGTATTTAAGTCGGGATTCCTAATCCCTCAAGTCAAGGTAAGACCAAATACTTACCTCGATTTCACAGGCAACTCACTGCTCAAGCACAACTATTCCTTTAGAATTTGCCTCCAACCTTCTCGTATCTAATCATAATTGGTTTAATATCATTAATTCTTGCTAAAGGAACTAACTTTAATGCAAAATTATGGTTTTCCTAAGTTTTCCTATCAAAAGACAAAAGTCGACCCCGAGCCCGCTTGGTCCAAACTCGAGGTTCAGACCAAAATCCGTTTACTCATTCTCCCTCGAGCCCGGATATACAATTGATTTTGGAGTTCGACCTCAATTCGAGGTCTAAATCCCCAAATTTCGAAATTCCTAAGTTCTACCCAAAAATTCCTAATTTTACCATGAAAATTCTAGATTCTTGGTTAAAATCTTGTTAAAAGTTGCAAGAGATTGAAATGAATTAGTTAGGAATCACTTACCTATGATTTGGAGAAGTTTGGGTCTTTGGAAAATCGCTTATGGAGGTTTAGGGTTCGAGAGAATTTACAAATGGGTGAAAATCCCGTCTAAGTCCCAACTTAACAGGCTGCAGATGTCGCAATTGCGAGAAGGATTATCGCAAATGCGAACCTTCGCAATTTCTGTTGCCTTCGCATTTGCGACTTCTGAGGCCATCACAATTTCGAACGAAAGTTTGCATATGCGAACATGGGCTTCCCCAGGTACTCTTCGCAAATGCGAAGAATATCTCGCATTTGCGAGAATCATGCTGGCCCAGGCTCTTCGCAAATGCGATAAAAGTCTCGTATTTGACATGACTGCCAACATCGCAATTGCGATGCCCTATCTCGCAATTGCGATTTCAGAGGCCTGTACAGACACCATATGCATCAACTATGTTTTCTAAGTCCTAAACACTCCGTAGTTTATCCGAAACTCACCCAAGCCCTCGGGACTCCAAACCAAACATGCACGCAAGTCTAAAAACATCATATGAACTTGCTCGTGCGATCAAGTCACAAAAATAACACCTAGAACTACAAATTTAGCATCAAAACTCATGATTTTCTCAATAACACTTCAAATTCACTAACTTCTCAACCGGACGTCTGAATCACGTCAAATCAACTCTAATTTCCACCAAATTTCACAGGTATGACTTAAATACGATAACAAACCTGTACCGGGCTCCAGAACCAAAATACGGGCCCGATACCAACGAGTTCAAACATTAATTCATTTCTTTATTTCCTTTAAAATCCAGTATAACAATTTTCGTCAAAAATTGATTTCTAAGGCTAGGGACCTCGGAATTCAATTCCAGACATACGCTCAAGCCCCATATTTTACTGCGGACCTCCGAGACCGACGAAACACTAATCCGGATCCGTTTTATTCAAAATGTTGACCAAAGTCAACTAAAAATCAAATTTTAACTCTAAAAATTATTATTTCTTATATTTTTACATAAAGGCTTTTCCGGATTCACGTCCGGACTGCGCACACAGATCAAGATAAATAAAATTAATTTTTTTAAGGCTAATGTGCTCGGAATGAGGTCTTAAACTATAAGATGACCATTTGGGTCATCCCAACTCTTGATCAAAACAAGATCGTAAAAATGGACTTTCGAGGTTATTGATAACCCTATCAACAAAGAAATTTTAAAACTTCAAAAGGAAACGAAATAAAAATTCTTTTAACAAACGGAAGTCTTAAAACATTGTCAAAAAGTAAAGGGGATCAATGGCCTGGAAGTGTAACAAAAGGTAATCTTAGGCAGAATAAATGAGGTCCAAGCAATAAGAACTTGACATTATCAATGATTCTTCCATAGGACTTTTTTTGCTTTATCTACTTTCAACTAGTGTTGTACCTAAATGAGATGAAGTTCACCAATAATAAGGTTTTCGCTTAATAGTACATATCAAGAATGCACTCCAAAATTGCAGTGCAGTAAGCATTTAATGTTCTGCACATTCTGTTCTCTTTTGCTTGCGGAAATTTCCAACTTCCCAGACATGAATGAGCTCAAGTATACCAGTTGCTAGTTATGTCAAATTGGCCTAGCTAATTAAGTAGTAGCTTAAACAAATACACATACAAACTAATCCCTTTCAGGCAAATTGTAATTTTGTAAGGATGAGATCTAACAACTTACATAAGCTGTGACCTGCATGTATTCTTCATGGGTAAAAGGACAATCCCATATAAAAGAAACAAAATTTCTTGAAGGAATACTACAATGTGATGGCAAAAGTTTTTGTAGTCGATTCAGTTGAAGGAAGTCCTAGCAGATAGTCGACAGGCAACAATAAGCAAATTATCATCTCCTTGCAGCAATCTTGAGCAGAGGACATACAATTCCCTGTATCTGTTGCAATGTCTGTTGTACTCTTATTTCCTCCTCAACGTCTCGTTTAAGATTCCTAATGTGACCTCTCAGTTCATCCGAAGACTTAATATCTTCAGTTCGCATCTCAATAACTTTCTTCGTCAAGCCCATCAAAAACCTTGAAAATCTAGGCATGGTGGAGTACCTCTGCAGAAACCTCAGAAGCAAACCAAGTTCCTCAGTTTCCAAGTTTGACACACATCGCAACAACTTCTTCCTAGCAACCAATTCCTCCATAACAGCAACCACATTTTCCGGGTTCTTCCCACTCAAAGCAGCTACCAAAGCCTCCTTATGCATAAATTTCTTCAACAACTTATCATGTTCCGCCACCTTAATCTTTTTAGGCTTCTTAATCAAGTAATCCCATTCGGATGGCTTCTCATTCTGCCCCCGCTGAAAATACCTGAAATAAGATGGCCTCAACACCCGCCTCTGAGGCTCCTCCACCGGAGCAAATCCACCACCAAAACCCTCAAGTTCCAAACTTTCACTATCCTTCACCTTTCTCCTACCAATATACATTGTCCCATTCGACGCCCCAATCACCCTCGTAGCACAATCCGGGGAAAACCCAACGGACATTAGAGGATTAGGAAACCTCATCGAATGAGTAATCTTGAACTTAGCATAATCAAAAACCTTCATATATCCATCCAAAGACACACTCAAAATTCGATACTGCTGGGCCTCCTCGCCACTCTCCTTCCCAATTTTACCAACACAAATCGAAGTAACAGTCTTGTTATGACTCTCCATTGTATATAACAACTTCCCACCTCCAAGAACATCCCAAATCTTCACAGAATTCCCACCAGCAGTAGCAACTAACCCACCGGATGGCAAGTATATCACATCTTCAACAGGCTTCCCATGATCAAACTCCATCACAGAACCCGAATTCAAAACCCTAACATCCCAAACTTTCACTGTATGATCATAAGAACCCGAAACAAACATATCATCACTAACCGGTGAAGCATCGCCACACCTCACATAATCCTTATGCCCCAAAAGATCGTAAATTTTGGACTCAGTAGTAATATCCCAGTACTTAACAACAGCATCATCACCACCGGAGAACAGGTGGAGCTTATCGGCGCGTGGGTAACGGACAACACGAACGGGTCGGGTATGGCCGCGAAGACGACGGAGAGGGACACGGGATTTAAGGTCAAGAACCTGAACGCCGCCTGAAAGGTCACCGGCGGCGATGAGACGTCCATCGGAACGGAATGAAGCGGAGGTGACTGTGTCTTTGAAGGCGGAGGAGATGGTGGTTTTGGGTTCGAGAGTTTGGCCGGAGAAAATGGAGACAGTGGCAGAATGTGTGGCGGCGAAATCGTGAGGGGATATCGGGGAAAATGAAAGGGAGGTGATTGCAGAAACTAGGGTTTGGGATTGAAGGTCTTTAGGGGCTTTGAATGATCTCCAATACTTGGATTCAGGGGTTGGGGTAGTGGAATTTGCTGAAGTAGGTTTTAATTTGGGCTTCACCGGGAAAGTTCTTGCTACGGATTGATTTTCTGCCATTGTTGAAGCTCTCTGCTATGCAAATTGACTTCCGCTGAAGCAATGGCGGCTCTAGGTAAGGCAAGACTTGCCGCCCTCAAATACTTAAACCCCAAAACTATAAAGTACTATTATATCCTTATATAATATATGTAATTAATATTCATACAATTATTGATAAAATAATAGTATAAATTTTAATATTTCTTTTTGAAATTTGATAGATGTAAGATTGAATGAGTAATTGGATAAAAAGAAGTTCTCACTAAATTAAACAATATACCTTCTCGTGAATTCTATTTTTTTCTTCTTCTTTATGTATCGTCTTTTTCATATTTTTCACTATTTTATTTTTTAGTTTCAACTCAAATTTTCTAAATTAGCTATTTTTTTTTATCACATTTGATTAATCCGTCACATCAGAAAGTAAGTACTTTTCTGTATCATCTTTTTTAACTGAGAAATCCCCAAGATAAGCGTACATAAGGTTTAGAATACGATGGATAATAGGCTCAACCCTTTTATGATACTATATTTTTGTACAGGGAGAGTTCAATACCATATTCCGTGCACCTAACCCACACATTATACATTGCTCTCTTATCCATATACAATTTCACTAGATCAAAGTCATGTAGAATTTTTTAATATATATTATATGGATTTTATGACGGAAATTTCAGGGTCTTCTAGTATATTTTAGTTTTAAATCAATAGTTCTGTTGAGCTGTCCCGATTAATGATCAATTTTGTAGATCACTGCCCTATGAACGTGTTGTTCAACCAGCTTCATTCACATTTGATAACTAAATAACTCATTCATTGATGGTTGTTCTATCTTAATTGAAACTCTATAAAATTTGATTGAGAATGAACGGACATGTGGCTCAAGTAGGAAACTAGTTTTGATATAAGTCCCCAAAATTTTTCAATAATGAATTTTATGATTTTATTCCAAATTAGACAATATTAAAGTTTACAAAAAAAAAATACAAAA
The DNA here is from genome assembly GCA_005239495.1 of Nicotiana undulata. Classification (NCBI taxonomy): domain Eukaryota; kingdom Viridiplantae; phylum Streptophyta; class Magnoliopsida; order Solanales; family Solanaceae; genus Nicotiana; species Nicotiana undulata. The sequence continues at coordinate 150,532 of ML286263.1, read as the reverse complement.
ACCCTCGGACAAGAGAAAGAAAGATTATTTACTCTTTAACATTAAAAATATTTTAGAAGTTTGAATTAGATTACTTAAATCTTCATATTAGTAAATATCTTTTTCTTACAACAATATTAAAGATATCATATTTATTTAAGTTACTTATTACTAATATAAGTTAATAAACATACCACTACGTGAAGTTAAAGGCTTTATCATTTAAGAATATTTATATTATATATAACAAATATGAAAAAATGGCAATACTAATAAAAAAAGTATAAGGCTTCTTATTAAAATTGTTTTGGCCACTAATTTTTTGGAGCCGCCCTTGGGCTGAAGTAGCTTTAGGGTTTAATGACATTTTCTTCTTTATTATTTGCTTGGTGATTAGGGTTGCCTTCGGCTGGCAAGGCTTGGCCCAACATTGGATTTGTTTGAAAACTACCAAGGTGGCATTCATTCAATCAAATCTTTTATGCCTATGCCAGCCCAAACTAATTTTCTTTTTTTGGAAAGGAAGGAATGCAGGGAAGAAGTATGAACCTGAATTTGAGATAAGCAGAAAACACGAAGGGCTGGTTTTTGGGTACCCGACTCGCCCCACTTAAGTTATAAGCAATAGGCTTCGTATTTACTTAAAATCAAGGAATTTTTACATTCCTATGCCAAATAGAAACCTTATTACCCTCAATGTTTAAGGTTTGACTTAATTACACTTAGTATACCAAATTACCAATTCTATACCATACTTAATTAAGGGTCTAATTAATTGGATATTTTTTACTCCTTAATTAAAGGTGTCCATATATTTCACGTTTCTCTCTCCCCATAATTCGTAACCGGCGCTGTTTTCCCCTCCCCTTTCTTCCTCTTCTCCATTCCTTCTTTTTCTCATCGTCTCTCTCTTTCTTCAAAAATTTGTTGGCTTTTCTTTTGCAGGGAAGATAATGGTTAACTTTTCAAGAGTTTTATGGTAATGATGGCAAGCAACTGCCTGGAAGAAAAGAAAGATAAAGATTGACGCAAAGGCTTGATAAGTAACATCATGTTACAGTTTCTTTCTAAAACCAACTTCAGATATGGACTATGCCAACTTCAGACAAAAACGTATGTGAAGTATTGGGACTAATTTCATAGATTGGATTTCAATCACGTGTTTGAAGTTATTCCCAAAGTTGGTAGAATACATAGATTGTAGTTTAATTGTAGTAGAAACGATATTGAGATCTAACGATATTGAGATATGTTTGACTTTGTAGTTTATTTATAGTTTTTTTGTAGAGTTTTTGTAGATGAAGAGAATTTTGTAGTCAACAGTGAAGATTGGTCAATCAGTGAAAGTGAAGCNATTTTCTGAACAAATCTTTTATGTTTTAGTAGTTCACTTGAATATAAATTGGTTGTTTTATCTTCATTTGTTCAATCTTTACAGCACTGTATCTTAGTTATATTAAACGTAGTTATTATGATGTTAGAATACAATTTGTCTACAAAAAAAATTACACATTATCTATATTCTGGACACACTCATGTCGTGATTGTATATAATTTTGTAGTTGAATATGTTCATAATTTGTATGAAATACCTCCAAGTTGTAGCTAATTTCTGTATATAATTTCCAGTTCAAGTTAAATTACACAACAAAATATCACAAGTTATCTACAATCTACAATTTAACTACAATTTCTCTACATTTTATCTACAATCTGGAAACACTGTATATTACAGTTAATTTTTTTTAGCAGTTGTATTGTAGATAATAAATATTAAAATTCAACTACAATATATCAAAAATAAATTTAGATGCTTGACACAGAGTATCTACAGTTTTGGTTTCTACAATGTGAGTTGATTTTGCTGAATGATTGTTCGACTTTGTGATTTCTGGTATGAGGAAAAATATCGCCGAATTGAATTCCACAATTTGATTTCAGTTTTTGAAGCTGTTCGTCATTTTTTTTAATTGTAGTTTAACCAAAAAATACGCAGATGAGATAAACGTTTTCCGTTTCAAATTTGATTGAATATGACTAAATCAATTACGAGATTCTCTTCCTGATTTTTAGCGCGCTATTATAGGAAGATTCTGCCGCTATTTAATACTAATTAATGAATGGTATATAAATTGTAGGAAAACTGTGGACTGGGCGGGTAATTTACATGCTATGCACATATTTGGTAATAAGGTTTCATATATGGTATAGGAAGGAAAAAATCCCTAAAATCAATAAATGAATGTATATATTTTGGTTTTAAATAGTAATAATTAAAATTAAATTGTTGGATTAATATAAATGTGGTGCGATTAAATATTTTTCCTATGTCACCTCCTAATTAAACTTTTGGCCAAAATGAGCTTCAAAGTATTTGAAAAAAGAAAAATCAAGTCCTATTTAAAATCGAAATGCCATGATGTGTTTTACTTGTTCCTTCAATGTTACTAATCGAAATAATCCGATAAAACTTATTTTGATTTAAAGAAATGAGAAAAAAGTATTGTTGAGTTTTATAGCTTATTTGGATGGTTGTTACATGTTGTATTGTATCGTATTGTTACTTTAAATATAATATTTGTTTTGATTGTTGCTTAAATTTTATTGTATCGTATCGTTAAATATGTTGTTACGTAACAAGGAAAAGTGTCACTTTATGTAGCGACGAATTTGGTGCGGTGATGTTGTTACCATGCTTTTTCCTCTCATTTTGCTTTTCGTTATTATTAAATAATCATATTTTATCCTTCATCTTACTTTTTTATATAATAATTCTACTTCGTATCCTATTTTTTCTGAGTAACATTGCAAGTTTATTCTACATATTTTTGGTACAAAACATCATGAAACGATGCCAAATGAAACAATCTGTCCAAACATTGTCTTTATCAAACAACACAATATAGTACAATACAATACGATACATTATGAAACGACATGTAACAACCATCCAAACAAGATGTTAAGGACATGTTTGAATTTAATTTTTCTGTTTATGATTTAAAATAATTATTTTCTCTTTTGCATGTATTTTTTCTTTTTCTTTTTTTTATACTTTAAACAATAATGTGTTCTATAGCCTGTTTGACAAAACTTCTAAAATTAACTCATTTGAAAAGTGTTTTGCTCAAAAGTTCTTTTTAAAAAATTAGCTTGTGTTTGGCTAATTAATTTAAAATTACTTATGAATAATAATTAATGTTTGACCATGTTTTAAAGGAGTACTTTTTTTAGTGACTTTTGAAGAATTACCATTAACAAATGCATTGTAAACCTACGGAGCACATAGGAACACAATCACCTTCTAGGAAGGGTGCGATGCTCGCTAAGCCTCAAGAACAAAAATCACTAATTACATATTCTGGAAAGCAAATGCCGACATCTGCTAGCTTTCTTTGTATCTTGTATACTCTCTAATCTTAGTCTAATCTCCTTTTGTATATGTGTAATAGCGAAGTTTGTATTTACAATAGTATTCTTAAATATCTTCCAATTCCTGACTTGCCATGTGTAGTAGAACATTGCACTCCAAACCGACAGAACCTCCAATGCCTGCTCCTTATCCATTATATAGATTGTTTAACTCCTCGTTTATGTAGTTGAATCCCAATCCAGTTAGAAAGGTCATTTCCTACCTCCTCAATCCATTTACATTCTGCAAATAAGTGAAGTTGAGATTCCACTCCCCCCTGATCGCATAAACTGCAATTAACATAAGCAACTGAGTTATACAGCCTCATGAGTCTTTCCTTATTTAACAACCTATCCTGGTTTGCTAGCCAGATAAAAAATCTATGCTTAGGTTGCAGGATGTTAGACCAAATTATATTGGTTGCTGGAAGTCGCACCTGGACCCCTATCAATGCATTGTAACTTCTATTCACCGAGTAGCCTCATTTGTTTTTTAAGATTAAGACGTCTGAATCTGAATACACGTCTAAATATCAAGATGTGTATTAAGATTGAAACATCTGAATCTGAATACACATCTGAATGTTAAGATGTGTATTAAGATCTGAATAGTAAATGATTAAGACTGTTTGATTTTTAAAATATGATAGTTGTTGGTGGTGATGGCTAACAGTAGTGCTTGTGAATGCCGACTAAAAGCGGTGGTTGGTGGTAGATTTGGTTGGTGGTGGTAGTTTAGGGTAGTAGCTAGTGGTGATTGGTAATAGTAGCTATTATGATTGAGGATGGTTGTAGTGCGCGGTGATAGTTAGTAATGGCGGGTGGTAGTGGTGGTAGTTGTAATTGAGAAAGATGGTGGTGGGTGGTGGTAGTTTATAATGATTGACAGTGCCTACTATGGTTGTTGATGGTGATGGGGTAGTTAGTTATGGTAGTTGAGGTGGATGAATGTTGGTTGTCGTTGAGAATGATGGCGGTGTGAGTGGTAGGGATGGGTGGGTGGTGGTAGCCGATAATGGTGGCGGCTATGATTGAGGTCAAAGGTAGTGGTGGTGAGTGGCATGGTGGTAGTTGATAATGGTAGGCAGTGACGGCAGTTAATAATGAATATTGATGATAACATCTTAATGAAATTAAGTCTCTGTTATAGATTTTAATGATACAGACCTATTCAGACCCATTAAGTGGCTGTGAAGTAACAAAAATAAACACACTTAACGATTAAGATTTGAATAATTAAGATTCATACTTTAAGAATAAACGCACTTAATGTCTTAGATCTGAATGATTAAGATTCAGACCTTCATTAAATGCAAACAAATGAGGCCTAAGAGTCATTTGTGATAAGCATGTAATGGTCATTATGGTACCACTAGACCATGAGCAATTTAAGATAATTTCTAACTTTTTCCAATATCAGGTGCAATCTACAAGTGGCTTATGGTGCCAAATATCCACATCTACCTTCAAATATATATATATATATATATATATATACGCGCACACACACCATGCACCCATTTAACCCATAGGTATCTTCCTTCCTTGCTAATAACCATAGTAATTTTTCTACTGAAGCAACATTCCAGTTTTTGCACCCTTTAATGTTGAAGCCCCTATACTTCGTAGGAATGAACACCTTATCCCATGAAACTAGATCCACTTTCCTATGCTTATCAACGTTGCCCCAGACATAGTTTATGCATAGCTTATCTACTAATTGAGAAAGATGGTGGTGGGTGGTGGTAGTTTATAATGATGGGCAGTGCCTACTATGGTTGTTGATGGTAATGGGGTAGTTAGTTGTGGTAGTTGAGGTGGATGAGTGTTGGTTGTCATTGAGAATGATGGCGGTGCGAGTGGTAGGGATGGGTGGGTGGTGGTAGTCGACAATGGTGACGGCTATGATTGAGGTCGATGGTGGTGGTGGTGAGTGACATGGTGGTAATTGATAATGGTAGGCAGTGATGGCAGTTAATAATAAATATTGATGATAGCATCTTAATGAGATTAAGTCTCTGTTATAGATCTTAATGATACAGACCTATTCAGATCCATTAGGTGGCTGTGAAGTAAAAAAAATAAACACATGTAACGATTAATATTTGAATAATTAAGATTTAGACTTTAAGAATAAACACACTTAATGTCTTAGATCTGAATGATTAAGATTCAGACCTTCATTTGAGGCCTAAGAGTCATTTGTGATAAGCATGTAATGGTCATTATGGTACCACTAGACCATGAGCAATTGAAGAGAATTCAAACTTTTTCCAATATCAGGTGCAATCTACAAGTGGCTTATGGTGCCAAATATCCACATTTACCTTTAAATAAATAAATATATATATATATATATATATATATATATATATATATATATACACACACCATGCACCCATTTAACCCATAGGTATCTTCCTTCCTTGCTAACAACCATAGTAACTTTTCTACTGAAGCAACATTCCAGTTTTTGCACCCTTTAATGTGAAGCCCCTATACTTCGTAGGAATGAACACCTTATCCCATGAAACTAGATTCACTTTCCTATGCTTATCAACGTTTCCCCAGAGATAGTCTCTGCATAGCTTATCTACCTCTTTGAGTATGCTTTGAGGTTAGATAAATACAGTACCCAAAAAATTATTGATGGAGAATAATATAATATTAATTGACTTAAGTCTGTTTGCATAAGATAGGCACTTTGAGTAAGCAATATTTATCATGGTAGTTATCTTCCATACCAATTGGTGACACTCTATTTTTCTCCACTTCTGTTACTACCCAATTCTCCCTCTGTAAGATGTCGTGATGGCGCCTAGTCTCTACAACTAGGTAATCCTAACAAATAACTGAAAAACGGAAATAAAAGTAAAATTAACAATAAACTGCAACAGGATAATAGAATAGCTGATAAGATGCCGCTCGACATGTACAAAATCCAATACTCGAGTATACACAGTATGTTTTTCCGAAACCGGATAGTTATAAGTCACAAGCTACAGAAAAGAACTAATGTCTCTATACACCAGAATCTAAGTAAAGTACGGAAAGGAGAGAATAGAAAGGGACTTCGAGGTCTGCAGACACGATAGATGTACCTTGATGTCTCCATACAGTAACAAGCACTCTCATCTAATAGCAGGGCTGATAAGAAGCACCTGGATCTGCACACAAAATGCGTGCATAAGAGTAGCATCACCACCCAAACTCCCCTCCGTGAGAGGTTGCGACGGCACCTAGTCTTTGCGACTAGGTAAGCCTATCATTTGCGGAAACAATGAAAATAAAAGCATAAATATTAACAACTAACAACATCAAGTAATTTAATAACTGATAGAAATGTCGCTCGGCATATACAGTAACAACTCTCAAAATACACAAAGAATTTTCCCAAGACCCGGAACATCATAAATCACAAGCTTCTAAGAATTTGACTAACTGTTCTATAATCAATATTTAGAAGTTGTAAAGAAAGAACTACACAAAAAGAGATAGAGGGGGACGCCGAGGTCTGCGGACGGCAGATGTACCTTGAAGTCTCTGTGCACAACTAATAGCAAGGCTGAAGTGTTGTACCTAGATATGCACACGAAAATATGTGCATAAGAGTAGCATAAATACACCATAATGATACCCAGTAAGTGCCAAGCCTAACCCGGTCGAGTAGTGACGAGGTCAGGTCAGGCCCACTAGTAAATAATAAATAAGTCCGGAGAATATACAGTATAATAAGAGTCTAGAATTTAACAAAAGGATATACAACAAAATAACAGTACAACACATGGGGAAAACAGTGGGGGATCTCCCGAGATACCGTCTCGTAGTCCCAAAAGAAATGTGCAGGGAGAACTCCCGAGGTACCACCTCGTAGTCTCAAAAGTAAATGTGCAAGGGGATCTCTCGGGATACCATCCCATAGTCCCAAAAATAAACATGCATGGGGATCTCCCGGGATACCGTCGCGTAGTCCCAAAGTAAATACGCAGCTCAAACAAATGAAGATAACAATTACAGCAAGAAAACCTACAGTTTAGACTAAGTACAAGTCATAGGCTAACATGATAACTACAGATGCTAGTATAACTCAATTAAGATGAAAATATGTTAATATTCAATAAAAATCAGGTTTTTCAACAAATAGCTCGTTTACGCACTCGTCACCTCGCGTACACGGCGCTCACATATCATAACAATACCAAATCCTAAGGGGATTTCCCCCACACAAGGTTAGGTAAGCCACTTACCTCGAACTGACCTCAACCAATCGGTAACAATGCCTTTTCCACGAATATCCAACTCTGAATGGCCAACATCTAGCCAAAATCAATTACATACCATAAATATAACTATAAGGAATTACTCTAATTAATGAAATCAAATCTAAAGCAAGAAATAAGAAAATCGCCCTAAAAAGCCTTCATGGCCCATGTCTCGAAATCGGGTAAAAGTCACAAAATATGAACACCCATTCACTCAAGAGTCCAACCATACAATAATTACTCGAATCCGACCTCAAATCTCCTTTCAAAACTCAAAATTTTAGTCTAGGAAGTTTTTACCATTTCCCCCCAAATTTCCAACTCAAATCCCTTATTAGATGATGAAAATAGTAATAGATTCATGAAATATAGTCCAATCTGGGTTAGAATCACTTACCCCAATAATTTCCTGGAAGAACCTTCGAAAAATTGCCCCACACCGAGCTCTCAAACTATCAAAATTGAAATTGGGAATCAAACCCTCGAACTTGCCTTTTTCTGCCCAGCAACGTCGCACCTGTGGACCTACAGTCGCAATTGCGACGCTGCACCTTCCCTCGCAGATGCGGAAATGACTTAAGGGGATGGGTCCGCTTCTGGGATCAATGGGTCGTACCTTCGCGCCCGCTCCTTCGGATATCTTCTGCTTCTGCGATCCTCACAATCCAGGCCCCGTCCGGTTTTGTGCTCTATCTTCCGCAGATGCAGCTCCGCTTATGCGGGCCAATCTCGCACCTGCCCCCATAGACCAAGGTTGACAAAACCGCACCTGCTCTCCTCCTACCGTACGTGCGAGTCTGCACCTGTGGTCTCCCCATCGCAGGTGCGAAACACCAGAAGACCAGAAAACTACATCAATTGCATAAGTCAAAATTCAATCCGTTAAGCATATGCAACACACCCGAGGCCCCCGTGACCTCAACCAAACATACCAATCAGTCCTAAAATACCATACGAACTTAATTGATCCCTCGAATCACATTAAACAACGCTAAAAACATGAATCACCCTCCGATTAGAACTTAATGAACTTGAAACTTCAAATTTCTATAACTGATGCCGAAACATATTAAATCACATCCGATTGACCCCAAAATTTGCACACAAGTCATTTTCAACATTATGGACCTACTCTAACTTCCAGAATCGGAATCCAACCCCTATATCAAAAAGTTCACTTTCGGTCAAAATGTCCAAAAATTCGACTTTCGCCATTTCAAGCCTAAATCAGCTAGAGACCTCAAATTCATAGTCCGAACACGCTTCTAAGTCCAAAATCACCCAACAGAGCTAACGATACCGGCGAAACTCTATTACGGAGTCATCTTCACACAATTCTGACTACGGTCAAAATTCTAAGACTTAAGCTTCTGTTTAGGGACTTAATGTCCCAAAACACTCCGAAACCAAAACCAAAACCTCCCGGAAAGACACATGAGCAGAAAAAGATATGGGGAAAATAGTAAACAGGGAATCAGAGATATGACTCTCAAAACGACCGGCGAGGTTGTTACATCTTCCCCTTCTTAAATCGTTCATCCTCGAACGAGTATCGAGACATACCTAAAGTGGTGAAAAGGTGAGGATAACGGCTGCACATATCATGCTCGGTCTCCCAAGTCGCCTCCTCAACAGGCTGACACCTTCACTGAACCTTCATGGAAGCAATGTTCTTTGACCTTAGCTTTCGAACCTGCCTGTCCAAAATAGCCATTGGCTCCTCAACATAAGATAGATCCTTGTACAATTGGACTAAGTTGAAATCGAACACATGGGATGGATCACCATGATACTTCCGGAGCATAGAAACATGGAATACCGGATCAACTCCTGCTAGACTGGGAGGTAAGGCAAGCTCATAAGCAACCTCCCCAACTCGCCGCAACACCTCAAAGGGACCAACGAACCTTGGGCTCAGCTTTCCCTTCTTCCCGAACCTCATAACGCCCTTCATAGGATCCGGAGCAAGACCCGCTCTCCAACCATGAATGCAACATAGTGAACCTTCTAATATGCATAACTCTTATGTATGGACTAGGCTATGCAAAGTCGATCCTGAATCACCTTCACCTTACCCAGGGCACCGGAACCAAGTCTATACCCAATAATCTAGCCTCGCCTGGCTCAAACCAACCCACTGAAGACCAACACCTCCTACCATACAGAGCTTCATATGGTGCCATCTGGATGCTCGATTGATAACTGTTGTTGTAGGCAAACTCCGCAAGTGGAAATAACCGATCCCACGAACCTCCAAACTTTATCACACACGCACGGAACATATCCTCTAATATCTGAATAGTGCGCTCAGATTGTCTGTCCGTCTGAGGGTGAAATATTGTGCTCATCTCCACTCGAGTACCCAACTCATGATGTATGGCCCTCCAGAATCATGATTTAAACTACGTACCCCTATCAGAGATTATAGATACCGGACCATGAAGCCTGACGATCTCACGGATATAAATTTGAGCCAGCTGCTCGGAAGAATAGGTAGTCATCACATGAATGAAATGAGATGACTTAGTCAACCTGTCCACAATCACCCAAATTGCATCAGACTTCCGCTGAGTCCGTGGAATCCCAACAACGAAATCCATATTGATCCGCTCCCATTTCCACTCTGAAATATCTAACTTCGGAAGCAACCCACATGGCCGCTGATGCTCATACTTCACCTGCTGGCAATTTGGACGCTGAGGAACTTACTCCACTATGTCCTTCTTTATCCTCCTCCACCAGTAATGCTGCCTCAAGTTCTAATACATCTTCGCGGCACCCAGATGAATGGAGTACCGCGAGATGTGAGCCTCCCGGAGAATCAACTCACGCATACCATCTATATTGGGAACACATAGCATACCTGCATCCTCAATGCACCATCATCTCCAATAGTTAGCATCACTGTGTGGGATCGTGTCCTTAAGGACAAGCATATGTGGGTCATCAGACTGACGCTCCCTAATATGATCATAAAGAGAAGACCGAGAGACCACACAAGCCAATAATCGACTCAACTCAGAAATATCCAATCTCACAAACTGGATGGCTAAGGCCTGTACATCCAACACTAATGGCTTCTCTGCTTCTGGTAGGTATGCTAAACTCCCCAAACTCTCTGCCCAGCGACTCTAAGCATAGCCTTCCCCGAATGGTACAAAATGATGATATCATAGTACTTAAGTAGATCCAACCACTTCCGCTGATGCAAGTTAAGATCCTTTTGCTTGAACAGATGCTGCAAACTCCAATGATCGGTGTAAATCTCACAAAGAACACCGTACAAATAGTTCCGCCAAATCTTCAAGGCATGAACAATAACTTCTAACTCAAGGTCGTGGACATGATAGTTCTTTTCATGCACCTTCAGTTGTCTGGACGCGTAGGCAATCACCCTACCGTCAACATCGCGACGAGACCAATCCATGACGCATCACAATATACAGTGTAAGACCCAGAACCTATAGTAAATACCAATATTGGGGCTCTAATCAAATCTGTCTTGAGCTTCTAAAAGCTCTCCTCTTCTGTCCACCTGAACGGAGCACCCTTCTAGGTCATCCTGGTCATAGGTGCTGCAATAGATGAGAAACCCTCTACAAATCGACGATAAAACCATGCCAAACCAAGAAAACACTGGATCTCTATGGATGATAACGGTTTAGGCCAACTCTGCACTGCTTATGTCGAAGTCTTCTTCCATATTTCCTCAGCTAGTCTTTTGTTGTAGCACTTAGGGAAGACCGTCCGACTCATGTAAAGCTGGCAGCTTTTTACATCGTATACCCGACGAAAATTTTGATGTACTTACTCGCCTATAATTACCCTTAGTTACCTACCTCTGCGCCCTCGTGCTTGTAGGGTTACTTTTGAACTGAAATTTTGACTATCTCCCCAGTGGCACACTCTTTTACTTCCGTACTTATACGGTACATTTAACTACCCCAACTTCTATCTGACTATTTCTCAAGGATTACAATGTCGTATATATGACACTGAATTTCATGTGTTGGGTTTCGCTACGTTTCTCTTGCATGATCTGCTGATTTATTTGAGACTTCTTGTCTAGCCATAACTAGGCTCTTCCTGGATCAAATACTAACTACTCGTCAGTCCATGCTAATCTCTATATTCTGTGTAACCTTTCTTGGGTTATGTCTTTTGTCTTAACTTGCCTTTCGCACTAGCTCCTAATGTATCAAGTGTCCATTCACATTTATTTATCAATAACATCCTGGTCGGGAACCCTTACTGCCTCTCCCGGCATCATTCTTGAATAATGTTCTGGAGTCGTAACATATCTATAGAATCTGAATAAATACAATCTCATTACTTTTTCCTTTCTACCACATTCTTTCTTTAATATTCCATAGCTACTTGAACTACATAACTCTGACTTAATACCAGATCACATCGTCTTCCCCCCTTTAGGGGAGTACTAGTTCAATGTTATGGATATTTACCTATATATGATTTACCTCTTCATCTTTGGCGTCTGTTCACATCTTCACCCACTTATGCTCACCTTGTTGTAACTCTTCTTTATCAGGGATAACTGAATTTCTTACGCGCGATGGTGACACCTAGTGTAACTGGCACACTTAGTTCCTTAAGCTTAACTCTGCGTACAGTTCTTGCTTTAGGGGGAGCGTCTTCCTGAATGACCTTTAAAGGTTATTCTTCCATTGTCCATTCTATCATTGCTGAAACGCGATCTTTGAAATTCTCATGATGCCGACTATTATCAAATCCTTTGGTACCTAAATCATGTTCGATTTTTTTTCTTATTTATTATCCCATACTAATTTCTATTACTCCGGGGGTCTAACTTAGCCTTATAGTAATCATGTTAGAGTCACCAACTCATTTCTCGAAATAAAGATATGACTTTATGACATATACTTTTTTATAGTCTAAAGGCTTGTCACCATTCGTCTTTTCCTTCCCTTGACTATACACTCTGTCCACTAGCTCATTTATTCTCTTCTTAATCTCCTGCTAATATCTCTGTCTATTACCTTATTCTAAAAAGTTCAATAAAACATTCTTTCGCTTTTATCTCCCCTTGCTCCATCCACTAGCTCTTTGGGTAGCCTAACATTTTCTCTTGACTAGGGACGGGAGCCATACTAAGGTAAATATTTATCTCTTATAGGATTCCACTGCCTATCTTCTAAATTTTTTGAACATTCTAGTATCCATATCTGACTGTTATTCTAGAGTGCACCATATAGGTGTCTCACAAGGAGATCTATTACCACGTTTGCACTATCCTTCAGAAATGTTAGCTAATGATAATAATCACCACTTTCGATTACTCTTACCACAGCTGGATCCTGATATCCCATCTTTCTCTTAAACTATAAATGTTAGCTCCCCTAGGGCATAACTGAGATGGGTGTGGAAAATTGTATATATCTCTGTTACTGTGGAACTAACTCATAATGCTCATATTTCTCTTCCTGAATTGTAAATATTGATAATCTTCATTAACTTGGTACATCGTACCCTTCTTCACCTCGATTCTTTTACTTGTTGAAAGTTGTGCCTACCTTTTGATTCTCTTATTGCTTTTTACGACATAGGTAGATAGATATCATGCCTTAGGGTTCCTTATCAAGAATCGTGCACGTCTTAGTACACACATGATCTGCTGAAGACCTCACATTTACTCATCATAAGCATGATGCAAAATCGAGTTCTTATTACTCAACTCTTCTACGGCCACATTCAATCTCTTACCAACCGTGAGTTATAAGGAACTTTGAGGAAATCTTTCGATGATAACGTATAATGCGGGAGAAATTCGTAAGAGGAGTACAACTATTCCGCAGCTAATCATGAAACTCGTCAAATCTCTACAATATCAAGTCTATCACTCTACGCCCGTCTAGTATCAAGTAGTAATGTGAAGTAAAAGAATTTAATAAGCAAGAGATAACTCAAATAGTACAGTTATAGCATGGCGTGAACCTGAGTCTACCCCGACAATAACATGAATATAGCTACGTATGGACTATCGTCACCACGTGCGTACGTCGCCCACACAACAAGTAGCATATATCAATTACAACACCTAGGGGTAGTTTCCCCTTCATAGAGTTAGACAGGAGACTTACCTCGCTCTGAAGTTCCATAGTCCGGCTCCAACGCCACTTTAACACCCCAAACCGATGCCCGTCGCTCTAAAGTTAGTCAATCAATATGCAAATCCATAAATATATTGTCACGCCCCAAACCTGATGAGGCGTGGCCAGCACTCGATGCCATACTCCGTCCAAGCGTAGCACTCTGTAACAGTGAACTCTGGAGGGGTAACCCTCAACTTAGGCCGATGAGGCCATATTTTGAATCATTTGAAAATAACATCTACAACTAGCAATACCAAACTAAACATCTACATAGGGCCAGTAAAGCCATAATACTGATATTAAAAAAATGTACAAGACTCGTCTACAAGCCTCCAGGGATAACTTAATTGTATCATGGTCGGGACAGGGCCTCGACCTACCCATCAAACCTGTAAATATAAAATGGACCCAAGGTATAGACATGGTAACTCCGAGGAAGTAGAGCTTACCAACCAAGCTGATGTTTGACTTGTCTACTGGGAAAGTCTATCCAGCTGTGTATCAGGGCCTACAAGCATGAAATGCAGCGTCCCCAACAAAAGGGACGTCAATACGAAATAATGTACCGAGTATGTAAGGCAACAAAATAACCGAAAGCAAAAACTGAACTGATAATATAATAACTGAAAGTACTTGGGAGTCAAATATAATTGAAGATATGCTTACTTGCTGATACTGACTCATCTCTCTCAATATAGTAAGTAAAATAGTTGCCCGACCCTATAAGGCTTGGTATGTGTAACTGCTCTACCGTAGTAGGCTCGCTCATAGGCGCTCGGACATACTAGGCTTTGTATCTTGGCCATTCTGGGCTTTCTCGTAGGCGCTTGACCATAGTAGGCTGGGTATATAACTTACCATTTGATCAGAGGTTGTCCAATAGGGGCTTTCCAACCGATTATAACTCGATAGTGGTGAAAATACTATAATACTGTATATATATAGACCTTCTACTCTCTTGACTGGAAGAAGACAATACTCAATTGAAAATAAAGTCTCGATAAGGGTGAATACCATAACTTATGAGACTAGGATAATGTACATAAGTTTAGCGATTCGAACTTCTCTTTATGCCTCGTTATCAAACTCATGTAGTTACGAGATCATGCCAAAATAAAGAAAGGGCTTAGCCTTAACATACCTTATCACAATCTTTCCAATCACCAAGTTTGAACTAGCCTCTTCACACCTTAATCTACAACAACGATAAATTTACTACCATTAAGTTACGAAAGGTACAACTATCGCACAAAGAAAGACAAGCTTATTTTGTATTAAAATGGGTAGCATCTCCCTTATAATCCTTACTTCCTCCGAATTCAAGATAACACCAACAACACAAGAACACAAAAATATCAACATGTATAAATTATTTTCCAACCTTATATACACTACAAAATACTACAAAAATTCCCAACATACCCCAATCTCTTTATACACAAAACGACCACTGTATTAGTGTCAAACAAACCGAAATTGTTACGACGAACGACCAGTCCAACACCTTGCATTTTTATGGTGTTCGTCCACACCCTTCCTTGAAAAGACCTCCTCAGTACCGGGCCACCTCGCCAAGGTTAAAAAGGACCTCCTCGCCAAGGTTAAAAAGGACTGCAACTGGAACAATAAGCATATGGTAGTTCCTTCGCCCGAGGAATCGATCACTACCCACATGGAAGGTTTCCTACGTGTTTACACTTACCCCTTCACGTTGGGTCCCTTAGACCTTGTCATCATCGCATTCTACAAGAGGTATGACGTGATCCTTGGCCATATCCATCCTTCCTTTTGGAGAATAGTGATTCTCCTCCGATTCTTCGTAAGCAAAATTGAGGGATGTCCTTTCACCCTCGATAACCTTATGCGCCTTTACATTCCCCGACTCTATCGAGGAGGGATGATCAAGCTTGCTCGCCAATTCTTGAGCATAGACGAGGCTCGTGACCAAGGTTGGATGGGCCGATTAGTCCGAATAAGGACTTCAGACCTGATCCTTGCTGAAGACATGTCGTTTCCTGAGAAATGGAACATGAATCGTGAGTAGTACTTCCCCTTGAATTTTAAATTTTGTTGTTTTACTTCTTATCTTCTTTCCTCATCTATGTTTTTGGTGTTGCAGTTGTGTCACAGATGCCGGATCCAATTCTGGTACTCAAGAAATGGGTCGAGGTCCTGGTGTCACAGAGACCATACTCTGAGCATGCTTGGATGGAGTTACCAAAGGGTCGATGGGAGTCCCTCAATCATGGCAAGTTTCTTTCTTAGAACGATTATCGTTCGGGATTCTTCTCGAGCTTACTCACCTTTTTTTCCTTTGTAGGCCTCGGGAAGGATATTACAATGAGGTCCTTATCTGGTGACGAAGAAGTCCTTTCCCAACCACCTGCTCCGAAGCAAGACAAAGAGAAGAAGAGGAAAGGGGCTCCGAGTTCCCCAGTCTCGGAAAAGAAAAAACTAGCAAAGAGGTATCGCAAGCCTAGGGGGGACACCAGTGATATGACTTTGGACTCAATCCACTAATTAAGGGATGAGTCTGAAGAATAAGAAGAGGAAGATAATTCCAAACTGATGGCCCGCGTGCGTACATGAAGTTCTCGAACCGACGGGCACTGAAGTTGAAACATCCCGACATGAGGAGGTCGGTGGGAGAGCTCTAGCTAAAGTTTTCGAGCCAGAACGAGTCGAGCCCATTCTGCCCCAGACTAGGGGGGTCAAGAGAGAGACTGAGGGTGATGGATCTCGGGCTTCGAAAAGTTCCACAATAGACAAACTTGGAGAGATCAACATCAAAGGGTCTTCTCAGATTTCGGATGCCATGATCCGTGAGGCCGGTATGTTGATTCCTTAGGGGGTGACTGATATCTACGACTTCTTGGATGGGGTTGAGTCCGCTGCTTTGGAAGACATCACCGGGCTCGGTGACCTATCGATACCAAGGAATGAGTCATCATCAGGTGCCACCGGATCTTCATCGGGCCCAAAACTGGCGGGTAGATTTCAGGACCTAAGTGTTAATCCTGACCGAAGACGGTCAATAGCTTTTTCTATCTTGGAGGACGCCCGTGTTTTCTATGCCCAGTGGGAGTCGCTAGTTACCTTCGGTGTTTGGTGACCGAAGAAGATCAAGCAGTGATAGACGAGGTGGAAACCCCTTGCCTATTCAATTAAGCCCAACAAACACTAAATCGTGTAAATTCACAAGTCTTTTCTTTCTCATATATTCTAACTTTTAAAGTTGTAAAGAACCACAACATCTTCCCTTATACTTGCAGGATTCGGTGCTGCATCACGAGGATTTCCTCCGATATAGGGAGGAATTAACTAATCATGAAGCCGAGGTCCGATTTAGTAACAACTCGGGATGAGCATGCCGAGATGGCTGAGCAGGTATTCCGAGTGCTTCACGATAGTGAAGTTGAATTGGAGATAGTAACTAACGATCCGATCCTGCAAGTCCGGCAGAAGCTCGAAAAAATCGGGGAGCTTCAGAAACAAGTAGATACAATACAAGCCGAGGATGAAGAATTCAAGAAGAATATGGACATATTAGCCTCAAAAAAGGAAACCGTCCAAGCACAACTGGAGTCGGCCGAGACCCATCTCCAAGCTGCAAAAGAGATGGCCTCAGTGCAGGTCGAGAAAATCAAGGAGCTTCAATCTCAGTTGGACTTGGATGTTTCTGATAAGGCAAACTTAGCCAATGACCTCGAAGTGGCCAGATCTGAGGTGGACAACACCAAAGCTGATGCTAATGTGGCCCAATTTAAGGTCAATGTAGAAGCCATCCAGGCGAAGGACAAGAGCATGGTGGATCATGAAAAATGGCAAGCTCGAAGGGAATCCCTCGGGGGAGTTCATGCTCAGGGCTTGGATATTATGGTCGAAATCGAGAACGCCAAAACAGAGGAAGCCAGGGTCCGGAAGCTGGCCTTTCTTGAGGAAGACTCCGAGAGCTTAAGTGAATCCGAAGACAGGGAAGATCCCGAGGATGAAGATGCTACCTCCGATGAAGACCAGGCCACTTAGGCCTTTATATTTTTTGCTTTCTTTTGCATCTTTTCTGAGCCCATTTTGGCCGTTGTAAATTTTTGTATTAGGCCGATCTGGATTTTGTAAAAAATTATTATATATATATATATATAAGGCTTTTCTTCCCCTTTCGGCTCTCAATTTTTCCTTTGCTTTATTACTTGTATTCACAAAGGTTGAAATTCCTTAGCATGAAACAATAAGGTTGTGTTCGAGGGTTCGAACAATCGCCTTTCTGGGTCAAGGCGTTGTTGGGGTTCGATGTTACTGATTTTTTTCCCGTAAATATCTTAAGTTTATGACTTTGTCGAGGGTGGCCTTTAGTACCGGTTGTGAAAGAATTGTTTCTTTTTTTTGGAGACCTATTTTGTTATGGATTTTGGACGTCTCCGAGCCACGTTAAATTGGTTGTAGCCTTTTTGTTCGGAAGCTGCCCATTGGGCTTGTTTTCCCGAGTTATCGGGCCTTGCCGGAGATAATAGTCCCCAAGTGGGGTGGCCATGGCCTTTAGTAATCGGGGAGTTTCCTAATAGGTCTTTTGTCCCCGAGGACTTGGGTTGCTTCAGTTGGACGGAAGTCCCCGAGTGAGGGAGTGGTCATTCGTATTCCGGTTAAGTTTTTCCCTTGGGCTCGGTATTTTCGGAAGTACGAAGCTCTTTAAGGGATGTAAAGAGGAAAAAAATTTGAGACATAAGATGATTGCAAGGAAGGTACTTCTCTTTATTCTCAATCAAAATAGTCATACATCCGTACATGTTTTATGTTAGGGCTCGAGCAATCTATGTGGGCACAGTTCGTTTTGACCATTTGGCCCTTACAATAAATCCTATCTATCGAAAACTCTTCCTTTATGAAGTAGTTTCCTCGCTAGAGTTGATATTCGAGGGTAATACATATCCGAGGGTAGCCCCCCCAATATTCAAGGTTGATTGCAAAGGAACCTTGGATATTGTTGAATTGATCTTTTGTGCTGATTCGTAATCGGGCTTGATTCTAAGTTAGCATGATTCATTATTGCCTCGTTAAAAACCTCGCCGAAAAACCTATTTGGGACAAAACCAGTCTAAGGGAAAAAGAGTGCAACACGTGCTTTCAGACCTAAAGACTTCGTGTCGTTCACCGAAAAATCCATCGTCGTTTTTTATTGGCCACCTACAAGTGTTAGTCTGAAATAAAAAGGAAATGAAGAGGGTCGTACCTTAATAGTAATACCATTTTAGGTGAGATATGTTCCAATTGCTCGGTATTGTTCTCCATTCATAATTCTGAGCTTGTAGCACCCTTTTCTAGTGACCTCGGGAATTTGGTACGGTCCTTCCCAATTCGAACCCAATTTCCCTTCATTCGAATTTCGGGTGTTGAGGGTGACTTTCCCTAGCACTAAGTCCCCGACGTTAAAATATCGAAGATTGGACCTTCGATTGTAGTATCTCTTGATCCGATGTTTTTGGGCGGCCAATCGAACAAGGGCGATTCACGCCTTTCATCCAATAGTTCTAGGCTCGTATTCATAGACTCGTCATTTGATTCCTTTGTTGCATATAGGAACCTGATACTCGATTCTTCGACTTCGACTGGTATTAGAGCTTCGCTGCCATAAACCAATGAGAATGGGGTAGCCCCGGTATTGGATTTCGAGGTCGGTGCGGCATGCCCAAAGAACTTCAAGCAAAATTTCCTTCCACTTTCCTTTGGAGTCTGATAGCCTCTTCTTAAGACTTTGGATGATGGTTTTGTTGGTCGCTTTGGCTTGCCCGTTCCCGCTAGGATTATAAGGTGTTGATAGGATTCTTTTGGTCTCATGGTTTTCGAGAAATTTGATTACTTTGCTGTCGATTAACTGTTTCCCGTTATCACACACAATTTCAGATGGCATTCCGAATAGACATGTGATGTGATCCCAAATGAAGTCGATGACTTCCTTCTCCCCAACTTTCTCGAAGACCTCTACTTCAACCCACTTAGAAAAATAGTCAGTCATAAATAAAATAAATTGAGCTTTACCTGGTGCCCATGGAAGAGGGCCAGCGATGTCCATTCCCCACTTCATGAATAGTCATGGTGACAAGACCAAATGGAGTATTTCCCCGGGTTGGTGAATCATCGGTGCATGTCTTTGAAATTTGTCACATTTTCTAACAAACTCTTTCGCATCATTTTTCATGTCGATCCAATAATAGTCGGCTTTGATTGACTTTTGGACCAATAATTCGACACTGGAATGATTTTCACAAGTGCCCTCGTGAACTTTCTTCAGAACATACTCGGTATCTCCCAGTCCCAGACATATCGCTAGTGGACCATCGAACATTCTCCTGAACAAGGTTCTATCTATAGACAAGGTGAATCGTGATGCCTTCGTGTGCAGGGCCCTCGATTCTTTTGGATCTGAGGGAAACTTTCTAGTTTTCAAATACTCTATCCCTGGTTAAGCTTGTGGAGTTTATCTCGGCGTGGCCTTCTTCGACTACTGACCTCATGAGTTGCACGACGGCCCCCGATTTGAGCTCGTTGTCCTCGACTGATGACCCTAAGTTTGTGAGGGAAACAACCTCACTATTCTGATCTCGAGGCACATATTGCAAAATCCACTCCTTAAATCGGTGCAAAGTTACTTCTAACTTATCCATGTATCTTTGCATTCATTCTTATCTAACTCCAGAGGTTTTGTTTACCTGATTCACCACGAGGGGGGAGTCGCATTTGGATTCGATCACCTCTGCTCCCAAGGCTAGTTCGAGACCTGCAATCATGGCCTCATATTCGGCCTCGTTGTTTGTCAATTTCACATATGTTATAGATTGTCTAACCACGTTGCTTGTGGGTGGTTTTAACAAGATGCCGAGTCCAGGCTCTTTTGCGTTCGAAGCACCTTCCATAAAGAGGGTCCAGATTGCCGAGGACGTACCCGAGTTTACCAACAGCTCTCTTTCAACCTCTGGCACTAGAGTCGACGTGAAGTCATCCACAAAGTCTGCCAAAATTTAAGACTTAATGGCTATTCGGGGTCGATATTCAATATCATGCCCGCTGATTTCTACGGCCTATTTGGCCAACCGTACTGAAAGCTTGGGTTTATGAATTATATTTCGAAGTGGATAAGTCGTTACAACACATATGGGGTAACATTGGAAGTATGGTTTAGTTTCCTAAAGATGCTTATCAAAGCAAGCGCCAACGTTTCTAGGTGGGGATACCTAGTTTCGGCCTCCCTAAGGTCCGACTAACATAATAAATTGGAAATTCCATACCTTGTTCTTCCCGGACTAGGACTCCACTTACTGCTATCTCCGATACTTCCAAATATAAGTACAACCGTTCATCTGCCCTCGACGTGTGAAGAAGCGGCGGGCTCGATGAGTATCGTTTTATCTCTTCCAAGACCTGTTGGCATTCCGGAGTACATGAGAAGTTATTTATCTTCTTCAGCAATGAGAAAAAATAAAGTCTCTTATCATAGGACCTCGAGATGAATCGCCCCTGGGTGGCTATGCGCCCGGTTAACCTCTCCACGACATTTATGTTGTCTACTATCGTGATGTCATGGATAGATTTGATCTTGTCAGGGTTGATCTCGATTCCTCGATTGGATACCATGAATTCGAAAACATTTCCTGACCCGACCCCGAACGCGCATTTTTTCGGGATCAACTTCATGTTGTATTTCCTCAATATGCTGAAGGTTTCCTGCAAATGCTTCAAATTGTCCTCTACTCATAGGAACTTAACTAACATATCATCAATGTAAACTTCCATAAATTTCCCTATTTGTTCTTCGAACATTCGGTTTACTAGGCGTTGATACGTGACACTGATATTTTTTAATCCAAATGGCACTACGTTACAGCAGTAGGTTCCATATTTAATGATGAACGAGGTCTTTTCCTGATCATCCGGGTTCCTTTGTATTTGGTTGTACTCGGAATAGGCATCGAGAAAACTGAGGATCTCGTGGTTGGCTGTGGCATCGATCATGTGGTCGATATTAGGCAAAGGAAAAGAATCCTTGGGGCATGCTTTATTTAGATCTTTGTAATATACACATATTCTAAGTTTGTTTTCTTTTTCAGGGACTACTACTACATTTGCTAACCATTCGGGGTACTTTACTTCCCCGATGGACCCTATTTTAAGAAGCTTGGTTACCTCGTCTTTGATGAAGGCATGCTTGATCTCGGACTAGGGTCTTTTTTAGCTTCACCAGAGTCCAAGCTTAGTTTATGGGTGGTGATTTCTTGCGGGGTCCATGTCAGTTCGAGATGGGACCAAGTAAAACAATCCATGTTAGTTGTAAGAAATTAAATATGTTTTTTCCTGAGCTTGGGAGTTAACCCCGTGCTCAGGTATAACCTTTGTTCGGGCAGATGTTCAATCAATATGACTTGCTCTAGCTCTTCGACCGTTGATTTGGTAGCGTCGGAGTCGTTAGGGACTGTGAAGGATCGAGGGACCCCATAATCGTCAGTCCCCCACTTATCTAATTGGGTCGAGGATGGCGTCTGTGATTGCTATTAGGTCTCATGTTTTCCCTTTGAATTTGACCCCTTCGTTGATGAAAGTGCCGATAACAGAATCACTTCGTCAATGGCAAACATTTCCTTTACGGCGGGTTTGCTCCTCGTAGGCTATTTTGATTCTCTCTGGTGTCAGGAATTTTAGAACCTGGTAAAGGGTCGAGGGCACTGCCCTCATGTTGTGGATCCATGGTCTCCCGAACAGGGCGTTGTATCTCTTGTCGGCCTCGACCACATGGAACTTCGTCTCTTGGATGGTCCTTGTCATGTTCACTGGCAAAGTTATCTCACTTATAGTAGTTCACATGCCATGTTGAATCCGTTTAGCACTCGGACCGCGAGCAGAACTTGGTCCTGTAGGCCGAGTTGTTCTACGACCCTCGATCGAATGATGTTGGCCGAACTACCTGGTCACTTCACACACGTTTAACTTGAGTCTTATTCATGAGTATAGATATTACCAATGCATCCTTATGGGGTTGCATGATCCCTTCTGCGTCCTCATCATTGAAGGACATGGTTCCTTCTGGCGTGTAAACCCGAGTTGGCTTCTCCCTTGTGATCGACACCTTGGTGCGTTTTTAACTGTCCTTTGGGGAACATCTGTTGATACCATTTTTCCCTCATATATTTTTAAATATACATATATACCTTCAAAATAGTGCATGAGCATCATCAAGTATTTTCCTAATTTTTCCATAATTTTTAAAGATTTTTAAATCAATTTATTCCCATTTTTATTATATAAATAATTATTAATTGCATCACAAATTATTTCATGGTGATTTTATCATCTAACTTTATCATTTGCATCCATATTTGGTTTTAAATATTTTTGGTGCATTTGTAATAATTATATTTGCATTTTTAAGGCTAAAATTGCACATATACTTATAATTACTTTATTTATGCAAAAAATAACTTTTTTATATTTTCATAGTGTTAAATAATTTTTATTAATCATCTTTATTCACAAATAATATTTTCTACTATTTATTTATTATTATTTTTATAAATTATTTACTAATTTAATTAGGTATTTAAAAAATAGCCCATTTCCCTTAATCATTTCAGAACTACACTATCCAATTACCCCAGCCCAATTATCTAT
The DNA here is from genome assembly GCA_005239495.1 of Nicotiana undulata. Lineage (NCBI taxonomy): Eukaryota > Viridiplantae > Streptophyta > Magnoliopsida > Solanales > Solanaceae > Nicotiana > Nicotiana undulata. The sequence goes on along the minus strand of ML286263.1, from coordinate 127,095 downwards.
ACACTAGCCCAAATATCCCAGCCCAAAATCCAACAACCCATAACTAATATCCGGTCGCGACTCGTTCCTAAACGAACCACCCCATCTAACTTTCATCTCAGTCGTTGATCTCTCGAGATCAACGACCATCGTCATTTCCCCCCTTTTTAATTAACCTATCCCTAACTCTAACTCTCATTCACCCAAACCCGCCACCCATGTATTCTCTCATCTCTTCCTCTTCTCCTCTCAAAACCCTAAGCCACCGTCACGCAAAATCTCTCCCATAATCCCGTCTATGATGAGATTCCCTATTTATTTCCTTACCATATTTGCCCCTCCTCCCTACTGGTTACCCGTTTTTGGTATTACGTAATTGATTGCCTAAAATGGCAAGCAGATCTTGTAAGAATCGAACCAAAATTGGTTCAAATCCTTAACTTGCTGTTTATTATGTCTGTGTTCATCACTTGTCCTTTGTAAGTACGGTTATTTTTGTATCTCTCACTGATTTGTACTTAACCCTAAGGTTAGGGTTTTCAGATCCTCTTTTTTTTCGAACTAAAATGGGTTCAAGCTTTAATTTTCAGTATTATCCCGTATATTCATCATATCATGCATGAATATGCCTATTTTTGTCAATTTCTTTTACTTACCCTAAATTAGGGTTTCAGGCCCTAAATTTGGATCAGATCTGGTTTGATTAGGTGCTTCTTTTTGGATAATTTCTTGTCTATGTTCATCACATGCAATATGTATTCGATTATCTTTATTATCTGCCGATTTAGTGGGGTTTACCTAAAAACTAGGTTTTCAAAGTTCTTTCTTCTTTACTGATTGCATGTGATAATTTCTTTCGTTGTTCATGTGTGTTTGATTTATTTTCCTTATTTGTTCTCCTAATTGAACACTATTTAAACATGTTGCCCTTTAGGCGGACTGGAACTATGAATACTCTCACTGGAAAAACTTAGATTTTAACTCTAGTTCTCTTGCTCGTTATTTTCTGGTCTTGGCCGGCTGAAAGCCAAGGCCAATTAATTCTAGGCTTAACTACTGTGGTGTATTTTTTTTCTTTCCTGCCTAACTATTAAGTCATTATCCCTTGACATTTTATTTTCTATGTCTCCATAATCTGTGTTGTTCGACCAGCATGTTTGAACTTTATTCTGAGCATGATTCTGCCATTTTATGATTCTATGAGTTCATCTAGTCCCATAAGTGATACTGTTAATTTTATTTTAAATAATATGAATCCTCTTAAATCATAACTTAGTGTTTTAACTTGTCTCATGCATACTGTTTGCTAATCATGAACTTGTTATGAACTTTGCATCCTTAGGATACTACTAGTATGAAATTGGTTAATCAATCCTAAACTCTACATATTTCTATTGTTACTTAATTCATGTGCCCTGCCAACTTGTTTTCTAACATGTCTTGCATCCCTCTGGATTCATGTGATAATTTGACTGTTTGCCTTAACACTTTGTCTAAATATTTCTGTGATTAAACAAGGTTGTCCTAAAATGTCAGCATGCACACTTTGTATAATCAGGTCTTTTTCTGACTTAACCTGTTTAAAACTGTACTTTGCAAACCTTGCCAATTTATTTCTTAGTGCAATTCTGCCTACCCATTATGTGTTTTAAACTCTGTTATGATTGTTTTCTTCTAAAATCAATATTGTTTTAAATTTGTCCCTGCCTCTTCTTGTGCTGCTACTTTTAAACTCCCACCCTTAAGTCTTTTAAGTTCTATCCTCAACCTCCCCAATGTGAGCACTGCTCAGGGTCCATGTGAGACTCTTGTGAACTCTGACACATTGGGGTTTGGTTCTTAATCTCCTTTGAGTAACTTCTGAACATTTGTTCTCTAGTGTGAGCATTGCCCTGGGTCCTTGAGGCCCTTGGGAACTTTGACACACTGGAAACTTGGTTCTATATGTACTATGGGTAAATCACTCATTATTGGTTATGATGTACCTGTGAAATAAACCTCGAAGTCGATATGGTTTGAAGGCCTGGTTGCCCATTTGTATTTAGGCCTAATAAAAGTCTCCCTATAGTTACTTCATTACTCTTATGTAATTAATTTACTAATCTGGTATGTAATAACTTTGTAACAAACAGCTTCTGGGGTGTTTAGTAAAATTGGGAAGGGTTCTTTATTTTCTTTGTTAATTTGGGTAGAAATCATGCCTATAGGATCTTATTTGTGATGTTGATTCTGCTTATAAGTTTTATGGTATTCTTGCTAAAATCGTATGAGTTCTATATGATATTTACGTATTATAGATCCAACCTATAGGGTTAATATTATAATTTTGTTAGAAATCCTGCCTATAGGATGTATCAATATGTCCAACAAATATGTGTTAGTAAATCATGTCCATAGGACCAATATCTTGTTTAATTGTTTTCTGGCAATGTGTACAATCTCTGCCCATATACTGCTTGATAGATATCATGCCTATAGACTATAGGGTTAAATCAACGCAATAATAGATATCATGCATATAGGGTTAAATTAATTCAATAATAGATATCACGCCTATAGGATAAAAATCAGTTCAACAAATCATGTCTGTTGAATTAAAATCAGTTCGAGCTTAGAAATTCTGCCTATAGGATAATAATCACCACTCTCGTAGAAGTCATGCCTATAGGATTCTATTAAATAATTCAGAATTTGATCGTCACTAGCAATCACTTAGATAATATGCCTATAGGACTAAATGACCACTTTGGATTTGTAATTGTGGCTTATTGTTATTCATTATTGTCTGAAGCGCCCAGTATTGTGCTAAATAAAATCAGTAGGCAAATAATAGGTCCTAATACTCGTATTAACAAGACTGCTTCTGTGTATTACTGCTTGCCTGTTTCTCACATAGATATCATGCCTATAGGACTTTAAGATTAATAAAGCCTGCCAATCAATTGCGTGCATTTGCTGTTTTATGTGTGGAGGTTAACATGAGCCCATATCTGCTTTTTATTTGAAAGTCCTAATTGTTTTGCTTGTCGCCTAATCTTTTACAATTTTGAGCAACCTAGGCTTAGTCTAGAACTATCCCAAGTAGATGTCCTAATACCTCCGGGGCCATAGGTAAAGGACGGGTATTGCACACATAGGAAACGAACTAGAATCAATTAGAGCGCTTTAGGTAACAAATTAAAGATAGTAATCGGGTAGCAGGAGATGATAGTATGTGTCCGCTGGATAATATGAGTAACACCCCCGTCTTGGGGGAGTTACGATGTATTATTTATGTTGCACGGGGTGATCCTATAGGCTAAAAAATTTAGGACCCCCTATCATTATTAAATAGTTTTCTTCACTTTCCTAGACTAATTTGCTTAATTTAAGTTCGATCGGGACCCACCGTTGTGGACCTCGAGGGGTGTCTAACACCTTCCCCTCAAGGTAATTTGAGCCCTTACCCGATCTCTAGTGATGCAAACTGATATAATATGAGTTATCTGCTCTAGGTGCCCTAACGCACCTTAATCCGTTAGGTGGCGACTCTAATATCCAATTCCTTTTCCCTACCTTCTCAAAAGGAGTTGTTCCAAAAATGTCGAAACCCGATTTTGAGAGAAAAAGGGGGCGCGACAGCATGGTGACTCTGCTGGGGATATCTTTAGGCTCTTACCATAACAAACTTGTTTTGTGAATCAGCCTTTTTCAACAAGCATGTCTTTATTATTCTGTTAATACTTGCACACCCCTTTCCCTTCCCACTCTATATGAATTTATTTGCCTCTCTTCATTTATTTATGCTCCCTAAATTACGCTTTCCTATTTTTTATTACTTTTTACTATGGAAACTAACTTTTCTACTTCTTTTCTTTCTTAAATGCTTTTACAATTATTAAATACCGTATTTTATCTTTTTTTTTCATCGTGCAAATACTTGAAAACGTGTTATTTTCTTTTACATTAATACATGCTCAATATCATATTCCACTCGTGCGTAATTAATACCATAGAAACACTTAATGAGTTTATGCGCTCTTCCTTTATCACCCTTTTGAATTCGGAAAGGCTTATTTGCGGTAAAACTAGTCGACCAGCAGTGCAATCGACGGTTCTGTGCCTTTCCCCCTCAAGTTTTTCACTTGAGGGTACCAATCTAGACTTCTATAGTAACCTTACTCTGATAATAACTGTATATGCATCATGGTCAAACCTAGCCTGGGTTAGTATGTTGTCCGCATAATAACCCCTAACGAAACCTTGTCCAAAGTCCACCGGGGTTTCCATAATCCCAATAGACGCAACCAAGATCTGTGCATTATTTGGAGAAATAAATGTCGATATGCTAATCGTTAATGTATAAATAGTCAAATCCAGAGGGGGAAAGAGTCTAACTTTGTTTATTTTACAGAAATTGAGGCACGAAGTCCCCAGGTTTGGTATGGTCCTAAATATACCACCATTATTGCTGGATTGGTGGGAAAACCTTTAGCCAAGCGACAAAGATCACGTGAAAAGGGTTATCGGAAAATTACCCTCTTTATTAGACATCCATCCAAACAACATGTTGATCGAGGTTGTTACTATGTTCTGGGACGGAGAAAGGGTTGTATTCCGTTTCGGCAATGTAGAAATGACTCCTTTCTTGGACGAAATAGGGGGATTCGCTGGATTACCCTGGGATAGTCCCGGTTTATTAGTACAAGAAAATCGTACTCCTAGGAGGTTTATGAAAATGATAGGTCTGAGAAAGAATGACGATTTGGAGTGCCTGAAGAAGTCCTACATACCCTTTGACTTCCTCTATGAACGATATGGACACAACAAATCTTATTGTGTCTTTCGTGACGAATTCTCCATCACTTCCCTGGGTTGGATTCATCATAGAATTTTCATGTTCATCGTCTGCTTTCTAGGCATGATAGTGTTTCCAAGCCAAAGGGACAGGATTCACACCAGGTTGGCTACGGTAACAAGAGCTTTAATGGAAGGAAACGAGGGAAAAACATACACTATTGTTCCGATGATTGTAGCGGAAATATACCGGGCTCTGGATCATTGCAAGAAAGGGTTTAAACATTTTGAGGGTTGTAACTTGCTGCTGCAGATTTGGTTGTTAGAATGTCTTCAGAGAGGTCAATACCGCCAAGAGTTTCCACGGAGACCATGGAACGATCACATAGCTTTTCACCATCCGAAATGAATGACCGTTATCCTAGATAGATTTGCGCAACTAGAGAATGCTACAGAATGGGTACAATTTTTCAGCATCTTGACCGAGGACCAGGTCCATTGGATGTTCGGGTGGTTCCCTACCAGTGAATTCATCATCAGATCCAGGGATGTTCCGAATTTGGTATTGATAGAGTTAAGGGGCATATACCCCTATGTTCCTATCAGAGGCATGAGATAAGCTAGTAGAAAATAAGTCATACCGCGAGTCTCCAAAATGGGTCACTACAAAGCCGACTTTCAAGACAATGACATCCCATACAAATGTGAAGATCAGTACATGTGTCACTTAAAAGGTCATTGTGGAAAAGGATACCATCGAGTCAGATCGATACCACGCAGGTCATGTGTACTTCTACCCGTCATGGTTGGACGATAGCATAGCAGGAATAGTCAAGCCAGGGGTCGGTCAAGGAAATATGGTCATATATGAAGCCCCTGAAGCACATGTAAAGTATATAAGGCTGCGCAAAAGAGTTCTCGAGTTCGAGACCGCGCATTTGGAACAACACAAGATTGATATGGAGTCAATTAATGAATGGAGGGAAATGGCTACTAGGTCAACGGAAAGGCTGGAATATCTGGAGCAGGATTTGATGGAGTTAGAGTGGAAGATGAGGAAAAGAATCATAGAATGCCAGAATGCAGAGGGTAACGAGGGAGGACATCTAGAGAGGGCATACCTGCTATTTGACATGCGCGACCTGGGGAATCTGATCGACAGAGCCAAGAGAGCCATGCCCGGAGAGGGTCCCTCTAGGACCAAGTAGATTAGGATTATTTGTTTTAGAATCATTTTTCTAATATAATAAGGCAAATGCCATTAGTGACTCATTTATTTATTATCATTTTTAAGTTCGTCTTATTTATTACACTAATTAAATGAGGCAATTATCGACATTAAATTTCTCCAAATCTACTTGTAGCTAGGCCTACCTCGGGCACAACGAGGCTCCCAAATTAGGCCACGAATTTACATTTCTGCAATATGTGTTTAAATACTGCAAACACTTTCAAAAATCCTTACTGACTTGGTTACCTTTTTGTTTTTCTTTCTTTTGATTATTCCCATCCCCTAAGGTTGGTTTGCACATACTGGCATCGTCAACATATCACACCAGATCCAGAGGCCCTCCACCTCCTCCTCATTCAAGTGATCCGAAAAGCAAGGGAAAAGCTAATATGGATGATATGAGTGGCGTGAGGAAAGACAACGCTACACATGCTGAAAATGTGGAAACTTCAGATGGTTGGAGTATTCCGGCACAAAATGACTTGGTCCTACGACTGAAGCAAAAGATATTAGAATTGCAAGGTGAGCTTGAGCAGTTTCGCAACTTGGCAAACCTTTCCCTCACACTAAACATCCCAGACATCAACCAACCAAATACCCAAAATCCAATACCTCCTCAAAACACACCAAACCAACGTCCGAAAAATCCTCCTGCACCCCACCAATACGCAACACCTCCTCAAAATCCTAAACCCATACCGACACCCCCTCAACACCAGTATCTCCTGACTCAACATTCGCAAACCACTTACCATACTCCTCATAATACCCCGCAGCCTATCCCCGATCTACAAAATTCAACCAATGATCACCACTACACTCAAACCCCCGACATTCATCAAAACAATCCCATATACGTGGAAACCCTACCCCACTCCACTCAACCAACTTCATATACACCAGAATCTACCGAGAAGGACATGCTCATTAATAATATGGCAGAAGAGCTCAAGCTCACAAGCCGAGTCCAGGGTGTTGAATGAGGTAAAGGAATTGAAGGTCTGAATTATGAGGACCTATGCATTCAGCCATACGTGGAGCTGCCGGAGTGATACAAACCTCCTAAGTTCGAGATGTTTTACGAAACAGGTGACCCAAAGGTACATTTGAGAACATACGGTGACAAGCTCGTAGGGGTTGGGAAGGATGAAAGGATTCGTATGAAGCTGTTCATGAGAAGTCTCACTGGAGACGCCCTATCTTGGTACATAAGTCAAAATCCCAACAAATGGGCTAATTGGGTAAGCACGGCACCGGACTTCATGGATAGATTCAGGTTCAATACAGAAAATGCACCGGATGTCTTTTACATACAGAATCTCAAGAAGATACCGACAGAGACTTTTCGTGAATATACTACTCGATGGAGGTCGGAAGCAGCAAAAGTCAGGCCGACATTAGAAGAAGAACAGATGAACAAATTCTTTGTCAAGGCCCAAGATCCACAATACTATGCGAGGTTACTAGTCAACGAGAATCACAAGCTCTCCGGTATCATCAAACTCGGGGAAAGGATCTAAGAAGGGATTAAGAGAGGAATTGTAACAAATTTTGAGGGGTTGCAGGCCACGAACAAAGCATTAAAATCGGGAGGCATATCAAAGAAGAAAGAGATAGGGGTAGTGATGGTAGCCCAGGGTCCAAAATCTCCACTCATATACCAAACACCTCCGCCTACATACCAACCTTCACCCCCTAGATATCCTCAATCCGCTACCGCCTACCACGCTTATAACACCCAACCAGCCTACTATCATTCACCTCCAGCTTGTCCAACTTATCAAAAACCCAGACCCAACTTCGATCATAGACCACCCAAACAATACACCCCTATTATTGAACCCATCGACCAGCTATATGAAAGATTAAAAGTTGCCGGACCCCATATTCTCGCTACGGCTATGGAAAACTCCTCCCAATAGGTCAACCCAAACAAGACATGTGCATACCATTCCGGCATGAAGGGACATACCATTGATGAATGCCGCACTCTAAAAGACAAGATTTAGACATTGATTGATACCAAATTCATACACATGAAGGAAGCCACACCCAATGTCCGCAACAATCCCCTCCCAGATCATAGGGGTGAAGGAATAAATGTGATAGAAACTGATGAAGAATGGGATCTTTAGGGGTCAATCGGCCTCATTCGGGAAGGTGACGACCCTAAGAAACCTGAAGTCACACTCACTCCCATTGTGATACAGATACAACCGCCAGTTAAAGTTGAGGTAGTCGCATCAGCTCCGTTTGAAATCTAAGTGACAGCACCTATATCTACACCTACTCCATTTGAGGTAGAAATAACCACACCCTTCACCGTGACGGTGGCATCCACATCGCCCTTCAAATATAATGTCGTACCTTGGGATTATGTTTCCAAAGCTAGGAGAAAAGGGAAAGCAAAAATGGAAGAGTTCGGTGCTACACAAGGGATGACAAGAACTGAAAGAATCTACACACTTGAAAATTTGGGAGGGACAAGTAAGGAAGCTGCCGCCAAACAACACCATCATCGAAACTGGTCCAGATGATCTCTGGAGGAAAGAACAGGCAAGAGAATACTCGGTCGTTGATCATCTGAAGAAAACTCCCGCCCAGATATTCATCATGTCGCTACTGCAAAACTCTGAGGCGCATAGGAATGCTCTGATGAAAGTGTTGAATGAAGCATATGTACCCACCAATATAACTAGTGGAGAAATGGCCAACATGTTAGGGAAAATGTTGGAGAGCCATAAGATCACCTTTCACGAATATGAGTTGCCACCTGAAGGATTGAGTCATAACAGGGCACTTCACATCACAGTGCAATGCGAGGATAAGTTCATTGACAGGGTCTTGATAGACGGAGGGTCCAGCCTCAACATCTGTCCGCTGACAACTCTGAAAAGGTTGTGCAAGGGCTTGCATGAAATACGAGCAAGAACTATGAATGTGAAGGCGTTCGATGGGTCGCAAAGAGCCACGATTGGGGAAATTAATTTATGTTTGTAGATGGGTCCTACCTGGTTCGATGTCGAATTCCAAGTGCTAGACATATCTGCCTCCTACAATCTGCTGTTGGGGCGACCTTGGATACATGTTGTTGGGGATGTTGCATCCACTTTGCACCAAGCGGTGAAATTTGAATGGAATTATCAAGAGGTAATCATCCATGGAGATGAGAGCAATCCCATTTACACCAATCAGACTATTCCGATTGTGGAGAATAGAAGGAAGTTTGGTGGAGAGACCTACCATCGCATTGAGCGTGTTAACGCGATCGAGAAGGATAAATGGTGGAGTAGAAAAATAGAGAGTGTACTGATATGGACAGGGTATGAACCTGGTAAGGGGCTCGGTAAGAATCTCCAGGGTATCGCCAAACCAATATAGCCAAAACGTCATAGTACGACCTTTGGACTTGGATATCATTAAACCTGGCACGAGTATTAGAATTGGTTGCCACCATGGCGTGGTACCTATTACCCTCTTGAGCAGCCAGTTCCACATCTGAGTCAGACCTTTCATCAGGCCGATACAATATGGGGATCCGAAGAAGAGGAAGTTGTGGTTGCGCTAAGGAATTTATTTTTAGAAGATGAAGATATGGATTGCAGTGTGATAGTTGAGGAAGAGGAGGAAGAAGTCCTTACCATTCATACAATGGAGAGGGGAGCATTTCTCAGAAACTGGACCGCTACACCATCAACGGCCCGACGAGTCCCGGGGTAGCACGGCTGCTAACATCATTTATTTTTTAAAACAGTTCTTCTTGATCATTTTGTTTTAAACAATATTTTCAGTATTTCATTTTGAAAAACATTGTTTGAGTTATTGAAAATCGCTTTGTTTGACATTTTAATATTTACCAATGGCTTGATGTTTTATTATTACTATCTTTTCATATCTTTCTCTCTACAATATTACTAATTCTTATCTTGATGAACCAACGACTGTGGCATGTAATGAGACAACGCAACACAAGGAAAGAGACTCAGAAGAAATAGAAGAAGAGGATGTGATGCCCGAGGAAATTATCATAGAAGTTGAGAATTTTTAGAACAAGCCCAAGTCTAACGTGGACGAAACCGAGATAGTCAATTTGGGAGATTCCGAAACCATCAAAGAAACTCGCATAAGAATCCACTTGTCACCGTCAGAAAAGGAAGAATGCACTTGTTTCCTAAAAGAATATGAGGATATTTTTGCATGGCCATACGATGATATGACAGGGTTGAGCACATCCATAGTGGCTCACAAGCTACCTACAAATCCAATGTGTCCGCTAGTGAAGCAGAAACTGAAAAAGTTCAAACTGGACATGAGCCTGAAAATCAAGGAGGAAGTCACCAAGCAGATCAAAGCCAAAGTCCTCAGGGTAGTTGAGTACCCAACCTGGATAGCCAACATTCTACCGGTTCCAAAGAAAGATGGAAAAGTCAGGGTATGTGTTGATTATCGAGACTTAAACAGAGCAAGTCCCAACGACGATTTCCCACTGCCAAATATACACATTCTGGTCAACAATTACGCCAAGCATGAACTCCAATCCTTTGTAGATAGCTTCGCGAGTTATCATCAGATTTGGATGAACGGAGAAGACGCAGAGAAGACATCCTTCATCACACCATGGGGAGTATATTGCTACAAAATGATGCCATTCAGTTTGAAGAATGCTAGGGCCACCTACATGAGGGCCATGACAACTATCTTCCATGATATGATACATAAGGAAATAGAGATATATATTGATGAAGTTATCATCAAATCCAAGAAATCCACAGATCACATAGAATATTTGAGGAAGTTCTTTGACCGGCTGCGAAAGTACAATCAAAAGCTGAATCCCGCAAAATGTGCATTGGGGGTTCCTGCCGGAAAATTGTTGGGGTTCATCGTCAGCCGCCAAGGAATAGAGTTGGAACCGTCAAAGGTTAAATCTATCCAAGAATTACCACCGCCAAAGAATAAGAAGGGCGTGATGAGTTTCTTGGGATGCCTCAATTACATCAGCCGCTTCATAGCACAGTCCACCGTGATATATGAACCAATTTTCAAAATGCTGAATAAGGATGCCGCAACCAGTTGGACCGAGGATTGTCAAAAGGCTTTTGAAAAAATCAAGGAATACCTGTCCACACCACCAGTATTAGTCCCGCCAGAACCTGGTAGACCACTACTACTCTACCTTGCAGTGTTAGATGGGGCTTTCGGTTGTGTTTTGGCACAACATGACGAGACGGGAAGAAATGAGCAGGCCATATATTACTTGAGAAAGAAGTTCACACCTTATGAAGAACGGTACTATCTGCTACAACGCACTTGCTGCGCTCTAACCTGGATAGCTCAGAAATTGAGGCACTACTTCTGTGCCTATACTGCATACATCATATCGAGGATGGATCCTCTGAAGTACATCTTTCAAAAGCCTATGCCCACCGGGAAATTGGCCAAGTGGCAAATATTACTGAGCGAGCTCGATAACATCTATGTAACTTAGAAGACAGTCAAAGGACAAGCATTGGCAGATCATCTTTCCGAAAATCCTGTAAGAGGAGAATACAAACCACTAAAAATGTATTTTCCTGACGAAAATGTGACATTCATAGGAGAAGGTATTATTGAAGCCTACGACGGTTGGAGAATGTTTTTGACGGAGCTGGAAATTTCAAAGGAGTCGGTATCAGAAACCGATCAGCATTATCTAGTGTCTGCAAAACTTAGGTTCCCATTCACCAACAATATGGCAGAATACGAAGCCTGTATACTGGGGCTCAATTTGGATGTTGACATGAATATTCAGGAACTGCTGGTGATCAGTGACTCAGACCTACTGGTACATCAGGTACAAGGATAATGGGCTACAAAAAACACCAAGATACTACCGTATCTACATCATGTACAAGAGACGAGGAAGAGGTTCAAAAAGATAGAGTTCCGGCATGTCTCCAGAAACCAGAATGAAGTTGCAGACGCATTGGCCACCCTGTTCTCAATGATACAACATCCGGACAAGAATTTCATCGATCCCATTCCGGTAAGAATCCATAATCAGCCGGCATAATGTGCTCATGTCGAAGAATAGACAGATGGAAATCCACGATTCCGCGATATTAAAGAATAATTGGCAAAAGGATAATACCTGGAGCATGCAAACCATTCTAAAAAACGCACACTTCGGAGGCTGTCCAATCACTTCTTCCAAAGCGGGGGAATTCAGTATAGAAGAACTCCTGATCTAGGACTGTTAAGGTGTGTTGACGCCAAAGAGGATTCCAAATTGCTCGAGGAAATACATGTCGAACATGTGGCCCACATATGAACGACTTTGTCTTAGCCAAGAAGATACTCAGGGCCGGGTACTTTTGGATGACTATGGATACAGATTGCATACGGTATGTCCAGAAATGCCACCAATGATAGATACATGTAGACATGATACGAGTGCTGCCAAACAAACTCAATGCAACAAGCGCACCTTGGCCTTTTGCTGCTTGGGGAATGAATGTCATTGGTCCAATCGAACCCACTTCTTCAAACGGGCACATGTTCATTTTAGTGTCCATCGATTACTTCACTAAATGGGTTGAAGTTGTGTCCTACAAAGCTATAACCAAGAAAGTCGTCGCATATTTTGTCAGGGATCGTATTATTTGTCAATTTGGGGTTCCAGAGTCCATCATCACTGACAATGTCGCCAATATCAACAGTGATCTAATGAAAGCCATGTGTGAAACTTTCAAAATCAAGCACAAGAGTTCCACAACATACATGCCTCAAATGAACGGAGCCGTGGAAGCCGCCAACAAGAACATCAAGAAGATACTAAGGAAAATGGTAGAGAATCACAAGCAATGGCACAAGAAATTACTATTTTCCCTACTAGGATACCGTACCACAATCTGTACATTAACTAGGGCAACTCCCTATTTGTTGGTTTATGGTACCGAAGCTGGCATTCCCATCGAAGTAGAAATTCATTCTTAGAGAATCATACAAGAAGCCGAACTCAGTGACGCGGAATGGATAAGGAATCGCTACAAGCAATTAGCTCTCATAGATGGAAAAAGGACGAATGTTGTATGTCATGGTTAGATTTACCAGAATAGAATGTCCAGAGCTTTCAACAAAAAGGTCAAACCAAGACAGTTCACACGGGGGTAGTTGGTGTTGAAACGGATATTTCCACATCAAAATGAATCCAAAGGGAAATTCTCACTCAATTGGCAGGTTCCTTACATGTTTCACAGATTATTGACAGGAGGAGTACTCATACTCGCAGAAATGGATGGAGAAATCTGACCAAAGCCTATCAATTCGGATGCAGTCAAAAGATACTACATGTAAACTTTGTCTCTTCATATAATGTAATTGAACTACGCTTGACCTGATTCTTGTTTAAAAGGGGATACGTAGGCATCCCTGTGGGTTCAGTCATAATCCAATAAAATTTCCATTTCCCCACAATCAGAAACTGGGGCAGAATTTTTAGGAGGGCCCTCAAAATTCTGTAGCAAGTTCAGCCAACAGCAGCATACGGAATAGCCAGAAGGCATATAGATAACTGGGGCAGAATTTTGAGGAGGACCCTCAAAATTCTATGGCAAAGAAGGTCGCAATGTCTCTAACAATGTCACAGTTACTAGTTCATCTAATTGATTTCTTAATTTCATATTACTATGTCTTTGAAAACCATACACTCATACTTTGAAAATAAACTTTACTTTTTAGCCAATTTCGAACCATGGTAACTTAAACAGGATCCTCGGGCAGAATGGAGCATAGCAAGCAGAAAAAGGCATGAACCAACCTCCCCCTCAAAACTCACAAATTTTCTTTAGATGCAGGAATAGGTCATCACCATAAGCATCATCACAACAACAAAATTGCTATACACAAAACACATTTCCAGCTAAGAACACTTCACTCTTACTCTTACATTTTCATAAGGCTAAGCATTCCCTTCTCTTTGCATGATACTAAGTCATGTCTCAATTCCTGCATAAGGCTAAGCATTGCCTTCTCTTTACATGAGACTAAGCCCTGTCTCAATTCCTGCATAAGGCTAAGCATTGCATTCTCTTTGCATGAGACTAAGCCCCGTCTCAATCCTAACTTGAGGTTAAGCTCTGCCTCCTCGTTTTCATAAGGCTAAGCATTACCTTCCCCCTTGCATGAGACTAAGCCATGTCTCAATTCTTGCATAAGGCTAAGCCTTGCCTCCTCATTTGCATAAATCTAAGCATTGCCTTTCCCCTTGCATGAGACTAATCCCTATCTCAATCCTTGCATGAGGCTAAGCCCTGCCTCCCACTTTCATAAGGCTAAGAAATGCCTTCTCCAAGCATGGGACTAAGCACTGTCCCAAATCTTGCATGAGGCTAAGCCATGCCTCCCTATTTTCATAAGGCTAAGAATTGCCTTCTCCTAGCATGGGACTAAGCACTATCCCGAATCTTACACGAGACTAAGCATTGTCTCTCTTTGCATGAATACATATATTGCTCTATTTTAAACCTGGCATTATTCTCTTCTCTCCGGGATAAGCTCTGCCCTCAACTCTACGGAAGACTAAGCTCTGTTTTGTTATCACTTTTAGCATCATGTCTTTACACCTCATGGGCTGATATATAGCCAACTTGTCCAAAGGCGTCATAGTCTGAAGGCATCATCCTCATAGCCACAAGACACCATTCCATGGCCTGAGGATCTCTCAAAGCTTGCACATCATTATTCAAAGGCATCATGGTTCGGAGGCACCATCTTCATGGCCCGAGAACATCATTTCATGACCTGAGAATCCCTTACCATACAATTCATGGCTCGGGACATCATGGTCTAAGGACGTCATCCTCACCGTCCAAAGACAGTTTTCATGGTTCGAAGGGAATTTGCATCATGTCTAAATTTACGCAATAATTTATACATATTTGCTTGTAGTTGTATTTTTGTAAATTTGCAGGTGATCCGGTAGGTAACCGTTATCCTAACGGGAGCAATCGTCGCTCCAGTTTCCATTCAATATTCATATCCTTCAAATTATTTCATGACCATTCATCATCCGTTACCCAGTCTCATTTACCCATAACCGTTTCAACCCCAAGTAATCCTATTTGGAACATCTTGTCCATTCTTGCAACAACTCCAATGGTTTACTCCACCGTTGGATCCAGAACTACACAGGGCCTAATTTCTGTAAAACCAGGGATATGTAGGCAGCTCAGAAACTAGAATGCAACCTATATCTTTCAAGTCACTCTATTCGGTCAAAATCGGTCATCATTTCTTTACCCGACAACTCTTTTATCCTTCCCGAATAAAGAGGGACATCTGTTGATATCCAATTTTTACCTCATATATTTTTAAATATACACATATACCTTCAAAATAGTGCATGAGCATCATCAAGTATTTTCCTAATTTTTCCTAATTTTTAAATCAATTTATTCCTATTTTTTATTATATAAATAATTATTAATTGCATCACAAGTTATTCATGATGATTTTATCATCTAACTTCATCATTTACATCCATATTGGGTTTTAAATATTTTTGGTGCATTTGTTATAATTACTTTTGCATTTTAAGGCTAAAATTGCACTTTTTGCAATAATAGCCCATATATACTTATAATTACTTTATTTCTGCAACAAATAACTTTTTATATTTTCATAGTGTTAAATAATTGTTATTAATCATCTTTATGCATAAATAATATTTTCTACTATTTATTTATCATTTTTTACAAATTATTTACTAATTTAATTGGGTATTTAAATAATAGCCCCTTTCCCTTAATCATTTCGGACCTACGCTACCCAATTACCACAACCCAATTACCTATACACTAGCCCAAATACCCCATCCCCAAAGTCCAACAACCCATAACTAATAGCCGGTCGCGACCCGTTCCTAAATGATCCGTCACATCTAACTTTCATCTCAGTCGTTGATCTCTCGAGATCAACAACCATCGTCTTTTCCCCCCTGTTAATTAATCTATCCCTAACCCTACTCTCATTCACCCAAAACCGCCAACCATGTATTCTCTCATCTCTTCCTCTTCTCCTCTCAAAACCCTAAGCCGCCGTCACCCAAAATCTCTCCCATAATCACGTCTATGAATAGATTCCCTCCTTATTTCCTTACCATATTAGCCCCTCCTCCCTACTGGCTACCCGTTTTTGGTATTACATAATTGCTTTCCTAAAATGGAAAGCAGATCGTGTAAGAATCGAACCAAAATTAGTTTAATCCTTAACTTGTTGTTTATTACGTCTGTGTTCATTACTTGTTCATTGTAAGTACGGTTATTTTCGTTTCTCTCACTGATTTGTACTTAACCCTAAGGTTAGGGTTTTCAGATCCTCTTTTTTTCGAACTAAAACTGGTTCAAGCTTTAATTTTCAGAACTATCCCGTCTAAATTCATCCTATCATGCATGAATCGGCCTATTTTTGTCAATTTCTTTTACTTACCCTAAATTAGGGTTTCAGTCTTTCAGACCCTAAATCTGGACCAGATTTGGTTCTATTAGGTGCTTCTTTTTGAATAATTTCTTGTCTATGTTCATCGCATGCAATATGTATTCGATTATCTTTATTATCTACCGATTTTGTGGGGTTTACCTAAAAACTAGGGTTTCAAAGTTCTTTCTTCTTTACTGACTGCATGTGATAATTTCTTTCCTCGTTCGTGTGTGTTTAATTTCTTTCCTTATTTGTTCACCTAATTGAACACTATTTCCCCTTTAGGCAGACTGTAACTATCAATACTCTCACTGGAAAAAACTTAGATTTTAACTTAAGTTCTCTTGCTTGTTTGTTTCTGGTCTTGGCCGGCTGAAAGCCAAGGCCAATTAGTTCTGGGCTTAACTATTGCGGTCTATTTTCTTGCTTTCCTGCCTAACTGGTAAGTCATTATCCCTTGCCATTTTATTTTCTATGTCTCCATAATTTGTGTTGTTCGACCAGCATGTTTGAACTTAGCATGATTCTGCCATTTTTATGATTCTATGAGTTCATCTAGTCCCATAAGTGATACTGTTAATTGGTTAATTTGAATAATATGAATCCTCTTAAAGCATAACTTAATATTTTAACTTGTCTCATGCATACTGTTTGCTAATCCGGAACTTGTTCTGAACTTAGCATCCTTAGGATACTACTAGTATGAAATTAGTTAATCAATCCTATACTCTACAGATTTGTATTGTTACTTAATTCATCTTCCCTTCCAACTTGTTTTCTAACATGTCTTGCATCCCCCTGGATTCATGTGATAATCTGACTGCTTTCCTTAACATTTTGTCTAAATATTTTTGTGATTAAACAAGGTTGTCCTAAAATGTCAGCATACACACTTAGTATAATTAGGTTTTTTTCTGACTTAACCTGTTTAAAATTGTACTTTGCAAACCTTGCCAATTTTTTTCTTAGTGCAATTCTGCCTACCCATTCTGTGTTCTAAACTCTGTTATGATGCTTTTCTTCTAAAATCGACATTGTTTTAAATCTGTCACTGCCTCCTCTTATGTGCTGCTACTTTTAAACTCCCACCCTTAAGTCCTTTAGGTTCTATCCTCAACTTCCCCAGTGTGAGCACTGCTCAGGGTCTATGTGAGACTCTTGTGAACTCTGACACATTGGGGTTTGGTTCTTAATCTCTTTGAGTAACTTCTGAGGAGTTGTTCTCCAGTGTGAGCATTGCCCTGGGTCCTTGAGGCCCTTGGGAACTTTGACACACTGGAAACCTGATCCTATATGTACTATGGGTAAATCACTCATTATTGGTTATGTTGTATCTGTGAGATAAGCCTCGAAGTTGATATGGTTTGAAGGCCTGGTTGCCCATGTGTATTTAGTCCTAATAAAAGTCTCCCTATAGTTACTTCATTACTCTTATGTAATTCATTTACTAATTTGGCCTGTAATAACTTTGTAACAAATAGCTTCTGGGGTGTTTAGTAAAATTGGGAAGGGTTCTTTATTTTCTTTGTTAATTTGGGTAGAAATCCTGCCTATAGGATCTTATTTGTGTTGTTGATTCTGCTTATAAATTTTATGGTATTCTTTCTAAAATCGTATGAGTTCTATATGATGTTTACGTATTATAGATCCAGCCTATAGGGTTAATATTATAATTTTGTTAGAAATCCTGCCTATAGGATGTATCAATATGTCCAACAAATATATGTTAGTAAATCATGTCCATAGGACCAATATCTTGTTTAATTGTTTTCTGGCAATGTGTACAATCTCTGCCCATATAATGTTTGATAGATATCATGCATATAGGGTTAAATCAGTGCAATAATAGATATCATGCATATAGGGTTAAATCAATTCAATAATAGATATCACGCCTATAGGATAAAAATCAGTTCAATAAATCATGTCTGTAGAATTAAAACCAGTTCGAGCTTAGAAATTTTGCCTATAGGATAATAATCACCACTCTCGTAGAAGTCATGCATATAGGTTTCTATTAAATAATTCAGAATTCGATCGTCACTAGCGATCACTTAGATAATATGCCTATAGGACTTAATGACCGCTCTTTATTTGTAAATGTGGCTTACTGTTATTCATTATTGTTTGAAGCGCCCAGATATTGTGCTAAATAAATTCAGTAGGCAAATAATAGTCCCTAATACTCGTATTAACAAGACTGCTTCTGTGTATCAGTGCTCGCCTGTTTCTCACATAGATATCATGCCTATAGGACTTTAAGATTAATTAAGTCTGCCAATCAATTGCGTGCATTTGTTGTTTATGTGTGGAGGTCAACATGAGCCCATATATGCTTTTTATTTGAAAGTCCTAATTGTTTTGTTTGTCGCCTAGTCTTTTACAATTTTGAGCAACCTAGGCTTAGTCTAGAACTATCCCAAGTAGAGGTCCTAATACCTCCGGGGCCATAGGTAAGGGACGAGTAGTGCACGCATAGGAAACGAACTAGAATCAATTAGAGCGCTTTAGGTAATAACTTAAAGATAGTAATCGAGTAGCAGAAGATGATAGTTTGTGCCTGTTGAATAATATGAGTAACACCCCCATCTTGAGGGAGTTACGAAGTATTATTTATGTTGCACGGGGTGATCCTATAGGCTAAAAATTTAGGACCCCCTGTCCTTATCAAATAGTTTTCTTCACTTTACTAGACTAATTCGCTTAATTTAATTTCGGCCGGGACACACTGTTGTGGACCTCGAGGGGTGCCTAAAACCTTCCACTCAAGGTAATTTGAGCCCTTACCCGATCTCTGGTGATGCAAACTGGTATAATACGAGTTATCTGCTCTAGGTGCCCTAACGCACCTTAATCCGTTAGGTGGTGACTCTAATATCCAATTCCTTTTTCGTAACCTCTCAAAAGGAGTTGTTCCAAAAATGTCGAAACCCGATTTCGAGCGAAAAAGGGGGCGCGACAACATCGACCCCTCCAACAATCATGTGAATGACGTATTGCGGTTCTTCTTTCTCATTTTATCTATTGGAATCTCTGTTTCTGAAATGATTCTTAGCTCAATCACTTAGAAACTCCCAAAGGTGCCCATCGTTGAATAACCGGGCTACTTCTTCTCTCAATTGTCTACAATCTCCCGTTATGTGGCCATGGGTGCCATGATACTTGCACATTTGGTTAGGATTTCTCTGCGGTGGATTGGTTTGCAGAGGTCGAGGCCATTTAATATCCTTGATGCGTCCGATAGCTGATACGATGGCGGATGCGTCAACATTGAAGTTATATTCTGACAATTGTGGTGCTTCTTTAGGCCCGGTATGCCTGTCAAAAACATTCTTTCTCTTGAGCCCTTGAGAGACTGGCCTCAATCATTTCTCCTTTCACCCCGTACATGTTTGCACTCAGGTCTGTTGCACCTTGTTATACGGCTGGTGTCGATCCTTGTTCAACCTTGGTTCTCGATCAATGTCCCTTTTGATTCTATAGATGGGCCCGGGAGAATCCCCCACTAGTCGTCTTCGACTCTAATCTTTGATTGATACGATTATGTACATCATCCTAGGTAACAGTCGGGTATTCAATCAATCTACTTCAACTGATGTGAAGCCACTGAGCTTTGTACATTTAGTCTTTGAGTGAAAGCTTGAACGGTTTGAATCCAACCCCTTCAATATTGGTGGTACCCCCAGGATTTGATCAACCCTGGAATTATAGGTTTCCACCTTCTTGTCGTTTGATGCGATCTTCTTTTCCCCCGATTCAACTCGCTTTGTTAGTTCCTCGAGCATCTTCATGATCGCGGGATCGGTCTTTGATTCATTTCCATTCGGTTTCCTTGACACCTATTCGACCCTATGAACAACTTCTTGGGACGGCTCGGGCTCGATCATGCTTGGTGCATGGTTCTGATTTTGGAGTTATGTTATTGTGGCTTGTTGAGCCTGCAACATCTCGAAGATCACCCGAAGGCTGATTTCGCCTTCTTCGTCGCTATGTGCGCTCTGAGCGGTCGATCGAACATCCTTGTGGATGCTACTCTCAAGATCGACGGTCATATTTGCATTAACAACTACATGGGAGCTGACGTCGATCGGATCTACAACCGGAACTCCATCGAGGCTAACTTGAGGTGCGTCGTTCCCTGTGCTATATTGTCATTTTCATTATGATGACCGAAGTCATTGTCCACGTGTAGGGGTGCTTCCTGAGAGTTCGACGTGTTGACCCTGGAATCAAAGATACTCACAAGAACAAGTGTAAAATAGTATGTGCTACGAAGGTTAGTACCACACAGTCACTATTATCCTTGGCCCATGGTGGGCGCCAAACTGTTTACCCTAAAACGGATAACAATTGAATTTATATGTGGTTTTAAGGATACGTGATATAACTTGGCACAAATTGAGAATATATGTATATATATTGAAATTGACTGTAAAAGAATAAATGCAAACAAAACGAATCAAATAACCTTGGTCTTCGAGTTCGATCACCTTCGAACCAAGCGAAGATTCAACTGATTTAAGAACATAGTAACAAGATATTGAAAGCTAGAAGAAGACAATATATTGCTTTGTATTTCGTATATGTGATGTGTCTTAAAAATGATCAGACCCCCTTTATATAGTAGGGGAGTCCTACTCTTGACACAATTCTAAATACAATAAGAAATCTCATGATTGGCTAATTAATCGGCCTCTTTTTGATACGTGCGGGGATTTTCGCCGTGATCCTTGCTTGGTTTGCGGATTTCAGCTTTCCGTTATTTGGCTCGATAAGCTTTCCTCAGTCTCACTCGATCTCTATCTTACTCGGTCTCGATCTTGGCTGATCTTGATCGTGATTATGTACACGTTCGCGTGACATAGTTATGATTTCCAAAATTAAAATCGAATTATGCGTTCGCGCTACTTTGGGCAAAACAATCTTAATATAATAAAATGTTATTAATTGTGTACACGTACGCGCAATATGATTTTGACACAATAAACAAAACGGATTCACACCCGAGATTCGTTTCAAAGATGATCCCATATTTTAATAATTGAAAGCAGATAGATAAAACATGAAACCAAATAACTCATAGGAATATTCAAAATTGTTTTAAAGCCAAATGTTAGTCAATAAAAGCGATCGTGTTAGAACTATGTGACTCGGGAAATGCCTTACACCTTCTCCCCGGTCAACAGAATTCCTTACTCGGACTTTGTTTTCGCAGACCAATAATAATAGAATCAAATCTTCCTTTGACTATGGATTCAAATAAAAGGTGACTTGGAACACCTAAAAATCAATTTCATATGACGACTCTAAACAATAAAATAATCCTTACTCAAATTTAT
Source organism: Nicotiana undulata (assembly GCA_005239495.1). NCBI lineage: Eukaryota > Viridiplantae > Streptophyta > Magnoliopsida > Solanales > Solanaceae > Nicotiana > Nicotiana undulata. The sequence goes on along the minus strand of ML286263.1, from coordinate 105,312 downwards.
TATTTTAATTGGAAAAATTCTTTAACCCGTAATAATCCACATAACATATATATATATATATATATATATATATATATATATATATATATATATATATATATATATAAAGGGCGTGAGAGCATGAATGCTCACACGAAAAAAATCTCAACGCCAACCTTTAAATTTAACGGATGAAAAAATAGCGGAAAAGTAAAAGAAAAAGCAAGAAAAAAGAAAAAAAAAAAAGAGCAGAACTTTCGGGATCCAATTAGCGGACGTGGCCCCACTCACGGCGGTGTTCGTGAAGCCGGTGGGGACAGTGCTGACAGCGGCGGCGGTTGTGCCATACAACGTTACGCACGATCCTTCGTTTCGAAATACAAAATATTATGTAAATTAATATTTAATTCACAAGAATAAAAATTGAAATTTGCATTTAATTGGTTTAATTCATGAATAAATATTATCCTTTGTATTCTACCTAGACATTGGGACTCTTAACAAAACTTACGAACTTATGCATACAATTGTACCAACAAATTGGCGTTTCGTTATTTCCAAAGTTTGATTGTGCTTTGTGTTTGGGAGACATCGGAGCGTGAACGGCTTTAGCGTGTCAGTTCGTTTTTTGCTTTTGGATCAGCGAAATTCGCTAAATAGGTATTTGAATCCCTTTGCATTTGAAGTAAATTACCGGGTTTTTTCTTTTGTTGTTGTTGAGAAAATTGTGGACCAAATTAGAAATTAAAATGCTTAGTTTTTTGGTATTTTAGATATTCTAAAAACTCATCATATTTACTTTCCATGTCTAAGCCCACATTTTCTCATCAAAAGTTGCACGCTTTTTGGATTTTATAGTAGTAATAGCTTGTTTGGCTAAGTAGTGTTAGATAATGTGGCTATTATTTTCAATTTAAAAGCTTCTTTGTTTCAGAATTTGAACATCAAGAACTAAGCTTGAGGTAAAATGGTGCAAAAATTGGAGTTCCGTTTGTTAGTTCAACATTACGTTTTTTAATGTATCCTTTGATTCCATGATTATTACTCAGCATACGAGTAGTCGAGGGAATGAAATGGCCCTGAAATCAATTATTCATGAGCTTAAGGGGGTAGAAGATAATGTAGATAGCAAATCAAAAAAGCAAGCTGAGAGGAAGTGTGTATTGAGCCGCGGCAGGTCATATGTGGCCCCTGAGAGGTTACAATCCTCTACTCCATGTATATTCGTTCAAGAAGGTCCGTGGGCGAGTTTGCCACATGAACTGCTGTTTGACATAGTCCAGCGAATAGAGGCAAGCGAGACTACATGGCCTGCCCGGAGAGATGTGGTTACTTGTGCCTCTGTGTGCCGGTCCTGGAGGGAAACAACAAAGGAGGTTGTTAGGACTCCTGAACAATGTGGGCTGCTGACTTTTCCTACATCGTTGAAGCAGGTAGATTGGATGTTGCATTATTTTCTTGTTAGTTAGCTGTTTATTAGCTAACTGACCCTGATTCACTTCTTGAATTCCTGTTAGCCTGGGCCTAGAGATCGTCCAATTCAGTGCTTTATAAAAAGAGAAAGGGCAACATCAACTTTCCGATTGTATCTTGGCCTGAGTCCTGGTACATTATGATTCTCTCACCCTCCTTTGTGTTACTTGATTCGATTTCGTTATTTTGTTTATTCAAGTTTATGGCTTTGGCTTTCTTGTTACATTTGTGGTCAAGCACTCAAGCTGGTTGCTTTCCTAATAATATATGCACTTTGTGCTTTTTCTCCCTCCAGTTGTGATTCAGTTCCTGAACTTCTTTCTTATATCATTGATTCCAGCATAAGATACCTTATCCAACACTACTTATTTTTTCCTGTCTCATTGTTATTACATCATCTTGGTGATTCAGACCATAACTTGTGAGAAATTAACTTATATAGGTCTGATGATTTCAACGTATTCAGCTCTTTCAGGGGATGCCAATAAATTGCTATTGACGTCAAAGAAGATTAGAAGGGCCACGTGCACTGACTTCTTAATATCCATGTCAAAAGATGACTTTTCACGTGCAAGTGAATGTTATGTTGGGAAATTGAGGTTGGTGTGAAGCTTCATCTTATTCTCTGTCTTAAGAAAAAAATGCCAGATTGTCCCTCCTGCTACTAATCGCTTCCATTAATCAGGTCGAATTTTCTTGGGACTAAAATTTTCATTTATGACGCTCATCCACCATGCAACTTGTTGATCCAGTCCAGTGGTGTGTTACATAAAATGTTTCAAATGAAGAAGGTAGAACCGAAGCAGTTATTTGGAAATCACAATGTGGGTACCATATCTTATGAAGTCAATGTTCTAAGAACAAGGGGACCAAGAAGAATGCGGTGCACTATGCATGCAATCCCTTTCACTGCAATTCAAGAAGGCGGATCTGCACCTACACCAGCAACTTTCGGAGAACACATTCATTGCAATTCATCTTTGGTATCAGCAGTTTTGAATAGGAAGACTCAAGGTTCTATTTGTAGTTGTTTCGATGAGCCAGTTGAAACAATTCAAAAGAATACAGATCCTTTGATTTTGAGGAATAAATCTCCAAGATGGCATGAACAATTGCAATGTTGGTGTCTGAATTTTAAAGGGCGTGTTACAGTAGCCTCTGTAAAGAATTTTCAGCTGGTGGCCTCCTCTGTCACATCCCAGGGCGTCTCAATTACAGATCAAGAAAAAGTAATCCTGCAATTTGGGAAGATAGGGAAAGACATTTTCACCATGGATTACCACTACCCCCTGTCGGCTTTCCAAGCATTTGCAATCTGTTTAAGTAGCTTTGACACCAAACCTGCTTGCGAGTAGCCTCTTTTTCCTTTTTCTTTTGGCTACTATTATATGCCATTTTGTGCTTTTGTCTTCAAAGTTGTGTATATATCCTTTTTTTAGCCCTCTCCTTAGGAATGATCTTTTATGTGCAGGCGTAGGAGGCGTAGGTTGTTCTCTAGTAGGAATTTGGCTGATATGCTTCTAGTGCATGCAGTATTCTGCCTGCAAAAGTGGCAATTCTGTTGTATTCTTCAGCATGCTGAACTTATTCGAACATTCTGTCAGTTCGCAAGAAGTAATTTGCCCTTTAACTAACATAGTGATGTTTTCTATCTTCTCCTTTCTTTTTTCCCTTTTCTTCTTCTTTCCCTATTTTTCTCTCTGAATCACATTTTGCTAATCAGATTTTGTCAATGATGCTTGCATCAGGGTAAACTGCCTACATCACACCTCTTGGGGTGCGGCCCTTACTCGTATCCTGCGGGAACGAGGAATGCGTTGTGCACTGGGCTGTCCTTTTAATAAGATTTTGGCTAATATTCACATATGCACATCAATACGAGGCAGTAGAACAACATTTCATAACTATCACGTTTCATATATCACAGCCATCTCAATTGCATTTGCTTTAAACAGAGGTTATTGAGTATGTACACAAGGATTTTAACTTCTAACAATTACATGTATAACAACTGTAGTTTTCAAAGAATCTCTATCTCGTTATCATTACTCTTCTCCATGCAGCCAACATGGCAACCAGGGTTATCTGGATCGGAATCACTTGGTTCAAGGACGCCCTTGAGGCATCTTCTTCTGATCTTTGGCTCGTATGTAAGTTTCTGGGCAGGGGTTACATTAAATTCAGCCTTGTGTGCCTCAAAGGGTCTTGTTTTATCACTTGATCTTATAGGTTCTGAAGGCATACGAGGGACCAACATATGTATACCTGGATTTTTTGCCTCAATAGCACTGTCAAATGTAATTGAGTTGTTCGTGCCCTGCACGTTGCAGTTTAGATATGCCTCTATTTCTTGATCTTCCATAGTCCTTGCATCTTTTGGTCGTCTTCCCTCTGAATTTCCCTCTGCATCTGTAGTTGCATCGGCACTTTCATCTGGATTCAGTTTGTAGCCTCTGCGAATGTGGATTGCCCCTTCTTTTCTGGATGATTCAGAACCAAATTGCATAGATGCTCCTCTATTATCACCTGCAAGTGTGATCACACTCACCGGTCCCTCTTCCAAATTTTGCTTGCCCTCTCCAACTGCCATTCTATGAATAAACTTCGAGATGTTATCTTTTACCTCTTTGTTAAGGGGTATGTCTTGTTCAGTGGAAACCGCAGTTTCCTTACTGGAACTACTGGCAACTGTTTTGTTCTTTGGCTGAGATAAAACAGTTCTTGTATGTTTTCTGTTAGAGACAGGGTTCACCTGAATCTGATTGTTATCAGAACTGGCTGGCTGCTTTTTGGATGTCAGGAAACCACCAATATTTTCTCCTGCACCATAGTTTTTATCCCTCATCTCTTGCACAACTTCCTTTACTTCTCTAGTTTCCTGGATGTTTGTCTCTGACTGTGTCAGCATCTTAGGTTTGCCATTGATTCCTGAAGAGTCTGATATCTGGGACGGTTCTTCAGTAATACCTCTAGTGGATTTCACCTCTGATAGTTTTAAAGGTTGCATAATTTTTTCAGGTGACCTAACTTTTGCTTCAGTGTCAGATATGGTCTCCTTCTTGGGAAGCTCCATTTGTTCTGACTGTGGCTGAATTGCTGTGAGCTTTGGTTCTTTTCCATAAATTGATGTAAGGGCTTCAGTGGATTTGGAAGAAGGTTCTGAGCTCTCTAATTGTTTTAGTGGAGATGTTGTCTGAGCAATTGTCTGATCCTTTTGTTGCATTTGAGAGGTTATACCAGATGGAAGATTTGAAGAAATACTCTGGCTTGCAGGAGGAGGTACCATTGAGGTTAATTGGTCCGTTGAGAGGACTTGGGGATCCTTGCGTGTTGGGGAGGATATCGGGTTCATTTCTCGTGATTGAGGAGCTGTATCAATGGTTGACACATCAGATGATGAGGCTGGTTTAGAACTGATCCCTTGCTGTTCTTGAGATGGTATCAATGGTTGAGACTCAGTTCTGGATGCCCGAATTTGAGAAAAGGGTGAGGGAGAAACTCCTGGAGGACTAGATGGTCCGCTCTGAGCTATTGTGGATGTTGGGGTGGTGCTTATGGTAGTGGTAGGGGTTTGAGTTTCAGATTTTGAACTAGATGGAGCATTTGCTGGTGTAGAGTTTGAGGTCGATGGCTGGTTAGGGGCTTTGCTTTCAGCTGAAGGTTGAGGAGGAATTGGGGTAGTTTCAATTAAAGGGCTTGTGCTTGTGGTGGAGAGCTGGATAGGGGCTTTGCTTTCAGCTGAAGGTTGAGGAGGAACTGGGGTAGTTTCAGTTAAAGGGCTTGTGCTTCTGGTGGAGGGCTGGCTAGGTGCGTTCATTTCAGCTGAGGGCTGAGGTAGAGGCGTAGGAGATGTTGGTATTGGGGTGGTTGTACTGGTAGGGGCATCGTTACGGCCTTGAGTGCCAGCTGAAGGTTGAGTTGGTGAAGAAGGCTTTGCAGATGTTGTGGTTGAGGTGGCGCTTGGTGGCTGCTTGCGAGTTGGGTTTTCAGTTGTAGGACTGGAGGACGGTGTAGCTGTGGGCGTACTGCTGCTGGATGGCTGTGAAGCAGCTCTTGAGCCAGTACGAGTTGTGGGAGCGCGACTTGTTTTGGTAGTAGGCTGAGTGGATGGTTTGCTTGCAGGTGTTGGAGCTGGAGATGGAGCAGGTGCAGCAGGTTGTGACCAAGGAAGACGGAAGCGGAATGTGGATCTTCGTTCCATTTTACTAGGATAAATGTTATGAAGCAAAAGAAATTTGTTGTTCAATTGTCCGATGATGATATTCAATCAACCAGTGAGAAGCACCAATATATAAAGGTTTGCTTTTGATACCTTTGAACATTTCAAGACTTTAGAATGTCTCAGCTTGCCTTCTTACCTTCACCTTTTGCTTCTTTTCCTCTCACCGCAGGCAACTTTTCTCTGGAAATGAAATTTGCCTTATGGTTGAAGGTTAGCATCTAACTTCGTTTCTTCTCTGTGTGCATTAGCATAATCCACTTAAAACCATTTTTTTGGACAACGTTTATCATAATATTCATTTTATGTAAACTTGAATTTCACAGAAATGCCATGACCAGACAATGAAATAACTCTCAGCGATATGCAAAAGCCAGCAATATGAAGGCAAATTTTTTTATTTCATTGTTAAAGAATATCTCTGCAGGAGGCAAAGGAAGAGGGAAAAAGAAGAAACTAAGCCAAATGTAAAAGAAAGCAGCAACTAAAAAGCTATTTTCCATTAAAATAGTGGATTACCTCTCCAAGAAGGAAAGCATTAGAAGCAAAATTCACATTAACAAACTTGGATTTACCTGATTTAATAGTTCAATAAAAGAACACATGAATGGAACTCATATAAACGACAAAGGGGAGAGTGCTCTTCCTTCTCTTGTGACACTATCAAGTACTGTATAATCAATTAGCTGAGACCAAATTGCCAATTGAAGATTTCTTTTCCTCATCTTAAGGTAAGTTCTTCCATTTCTGTGAACTACTTTGTCTCAACATTCATTTTGATGAAAACATAAAAGCACATTTATTATCTATCCATATCTATATCTATATCTATATTATTATAAAAGCATGAATACAATGTCGGTTTACAAAAATAACCTTATAATATTAAACATAATAGCTCATAATAAAAGAACATAACTGGAATTCTAGATATTAGCCTTATAATCCTATCAGTTCTAGGACATAATACTACACATTAGAATCCTACATGATTACCTTTAAGAATCCTATTAATATAATTACTTTCCGGTTGTCTAATTCATATAAATTGAACAAGTAAATATTTTTAGTCATGTAATCCTATTAGTTTTAAGATATACTTTTTAAAAATTCCAATTACTAATTTAATTTGAGAATGTATTATATTGTCCAAATGCATTTAGAAAAAAACAGAGCCTATATTATTATAAAATATAAATACAATATTAATATATCAAAATAGCCCTAAAATATTAAACGAAAGAACTCATACGGAAAGGGCATAACTGTAATAACTTATTTTTTGGACTAGAATACCGTCTATGCTAATTTTTAATATTTAAGATTTTAAAATTAATAAAATTTATTTATTAAGTTATTAGTAAAAATATGTATGAAGGTTTAATAAAATCAATTTCATTAGATTCCTCCGTATTGACAATACATTACCACTCCATAATGTCCAATACCAAAATAAAAAATAAAAAATAAATATTAAATGGACTACATAAAGAGTTAAAATTGAGAAAAAAAACACGCACGATAATATATTTTTATATTATATTTAAATTATGTCCCTACTCAAATAATATATTTTTTATCAATTTTCCGTGTAATATTAAAAAGTACCTAATTATTAAACAACAATTTAGAAAATATTTAAGAATATAATTGTGTGAGAAAGAGAAAAAAACGGTAGGTAAGAGTTACTTAATATCATTAATGATTCTATAGACATAAAGATCTAAAAGTGAAATGTCATATAAATCTTTTACTCTTTGAAAATAAAAGTTATGGTGGATAAAATTATAATTAAGATTAAACATTCAAAACAAGAAATGAAAAAATATTAAGATCTGAGTTAAAATAGAATAAATTCTTTTTATGTTAAAATTAAACAATTAAATCTTTTAATTAATTATTTAGCAAGAGAATCCAATTCAATTATTTTTTTAAATTTATCATATGAGTACAATTCTTATTCAAGTTAAAAAAATATCTTAGGGTATATAAATTTATTCCATAAAAAGAGAGTTAGAAAACAAAATTCAAAGGTTAATATATTATTAAGAATCAAAATGATATACAAGTATATGAGGAAGCACAATCAAAGCTAAATTCTAAACAAGAATAAGCTTTCAAGACTATATAATAAAGAGTCGACTCTGCTATCACGGGGTTATTCTTGGTAGATGCCTCTGGCGGAATCGAAATAATATTTCTATGTCACGCATTACTTGCAAATATCATATCAAGAGGCACATTGTTAGCAATAATAGCAAGTGGTGTACCGACAACGATCTTATTGTGAGGCCACCCACTTTAGATTTTATATACCTCTTCAAACAACTTAAATAACCATCACAAATATATCAAAGAAGAACAATGGTGCTAATTTATAAGGAAAGCAAAATTGAAAAAATGAGATGAAACACTTATGGCTAAGTGTCAAACGGAGTTCTAGAGATATATTGGATACTAATGAACCGTTTGGTGAAAAAATAATGTTTGGGGAGGTAATTTATGCCAAGTAATACCAGTAGTTCCAAAATCGACACATGAAAAAGATTCAACTGACAAGAAATATAAAGTAAGAACAGATCCAATATTCAATGGCTTCTTGCTTCATGTTGGAAAGTGGAAACGAACAAGAGCATCCAATAAAAGATGAGTTGGTTCGTCCTAAACACTTGGTAATCAATCCAATGGTAATAATAGTGCATATAATAAGAGAATTATTTTTATTATTACATTAAAACGCAATTTGTGCAAATCGCATGATAGAATTAAAAAGATATTTTAGCTAGCAGAAATGAATATGTTGATTAACTAAATAAAAGGTCGATTGCAAAATTTTATAGTAAAAACAAAATATTTTTTGTTTTTGGCTCAGCAGAAAATGATACCAACAATTACTAGCAAAAAGAATATTTAAATACTTTAATAACAAGCGGCATTCTACCCTACATATTTGTTGTCAAGTTTATTATTTCTTATGTATGTTGGTGTCACCGTATATATAATAGACTAAATTGATCTTCCATTGTATTTAGGTTGGTTTTGAAGAAAAATATGCATGTCATGCTAATGAAAAACTTAAATACGGCGAATCGCTTATGTAATAGCACACATATGGTATATAGAAGTTTTGATAATAACGTCACACATGCAAAAATTATGATACTGGTCAATGTGCTTCTAAGTTATTCTTATCCCTGAATTCAACTTTCCTCTTTCGAAACTAAGGAATATCCTTTTAAATTTGTGCGAAAATAATTTTTAGTATGTTTATGTTTTGCGAATATAATAAATAAAGTACAAGGACAAACATCTTAAATATTAGAATATATTTACCGCAATATGTTTTTTTACACGAACAACTGTATGTTGCACTTTCAAGAGGGATATCAAGATCGATAACAAGAGTTCTGAGTTCTGGTTAAGGCAGAGCAACCAAAGCATTATGAGGGAACATACCCAAAAAAATATTGTCCACAAAGAAGTATTCTTTAAGATACCATCACATTAAATACTTTTAAACTATACTACATAATTATCTAACTAACATGACAAAATTCATTATTTGTGTAAGTTTTGATGATGTCCTTTTATTTTAAATTCATGTATTATGCTATTGTAATAATATTTTTCAGTATTTAGATGATTGTTGTATTTTTTTTACATAAAATTTCTCTTATTAATTAAATTTCATTGTTCCTCCATATAAATAATTATTTAAATTATCACGTGCCATTATTAACGTGCAACGCACGTTCATAAATATTAGTTTTTTGAAAAAGACAGATATAGCGAATAATTTTGAGTTGGACGTTCATTTTATCACGTTTGTAATGAACTTGCCAATGATCATTAGTATCTCTATGGTTGCCAGATACAAACAAGTGACCTATAAGCATTTGATAGTGTTGTACCATAATCACAGAAACGCAATGCAAGGTCTTCTTCGAATGGTTAGATCATGTCATGAGAAGCTCAAGGTTACAATTCTACAGAACTCGCAGCTCAAAAGCACAAGTGAGATGAACAAAGTATTTGCAAGATTTGGACGTGTCATCTCCTTCCCCACGACGCAAAACAAGGAAGCCAATGCCATAATGGTATCACAGTCCACAATGCAGCAAAAAGGGTTAGAGAATACAAAAGTATCTGATGTATTACTGACAAAGGATGGAGAAGAAAGTGGCTCATGGCTTTGTTGTCGGACAAATGACACAGTTTATGATGCTATCAAACAAGTATGTTGCTAAACTTCAATATCAACATGGAGAGTTAACAATGTTTATTTATGTGATAGACATACAAATAACATTGTTAATATGATGATGGTGACAAATTTGTAGATGGCAGACAATAACATCGGATCTTTGGTGGTTCTAAAGCCAGGAGAGAATCAACTGATAGCTGGAATTATAACAGAAAGAGGTAATTAGCCTTCCTAGTCACATATTCTCCACAGATAGACGAGGCAGCAAAACTTTCTGTTTAGAAATAAACATTTTGCTCAATTAGACAAAAATGTTGAACTTCTTCATCTATACTTCAAAGAGTTTCTTAACGAAAAATTTTGTGATTTTTGTTTTTTTTAATGAGAGCAGACTATCTGCGGAAGGTAATTGTGCAGGATAGATCATCCAAATACACAAGAGTGGGAGATATTATGACTGAGCAGGTACCCTATATATTGTCTTCTTGGTTTATTTGGCCATCTCATTTTTCTGCTCAATATTCCTACCTTTGCAACAGAGCAAGCTCATAACAGTCACATCCGACACAAACATTCTTCAAGCGATGCAACTCATGAGTGGTAAATACTACTACTTGTTCAACTAATGGAAATGGATATGATTTAAGGAAAATGATCGAACGTTTTATGATTACAGAACATCACATACGACATGTTCCAGTGATAGACGGAAAGGTGGTAGGCATGGTTTCTGTTGCAGATATTGTCAAAGCTGTGGTGGAGCAACAAACTGGAGAAGTGAACCAACTGAATCAATTCATTCAAGGGGATTACTACTGAAAACATATTTAGCAAAGCTAGTAGTACCAAAGTTGCTTGTTGTTACTTTAAGCTGATACCAAATCACTACTGTCATTTTCTCAGTGTATTGCTTCATATAAAAAGGCACAAGTTTAAAATTTACTTTCTTCCTCTTCTATCATATAAATAATTAAAATTTGTAAGACTTAAACTTGATTTGGAGGGGTGCGCCAGGCCGCGTAATAGTGCAACACATGGGCAACGCTCGAGAGCCTAGGTAGCAAGCTACCTTAATGGACTCTCCTCCTTAAAAGAATAGAGTTAATATCATGTGAACCGATGGTCCACATATCAGATATTAAACTAATAAGAACAGATACTACACTTGATCTAAGCCAAAAGGCCGAGAAAGGTATGCTTGATCAAAATGACGGGCCTTTGATTTTATAGCGACTCTCTGCTGTCTTCTTATTAGCATCTTCCGATATGGGAGCAGCTTCAGCAAATTTTAAGGTATTAAACCATATGTATTATCAAACCAAATTTTATGAACAAATTTATGTTCATATCTGAGACATATAAATGAAAAATACGAAAGGTGGGATTACAAAGAAACTAAGCAACAATGGTAAAAATGTCCCTAAAGCAGGTCATCCATACATAGCAATCTCTATATTATTATTCACCCAATAGTATATGATTTCAATATTATTATTAACAATCCTTACGGATAATGTCAGCATAACTAGTACATGAACCAAACTACCTAAATACATATTCTTATCAAACTTGGGCTTCTTATTTAAACCACGAATTAGACACCAGTGAAAGATCTTATGTTTTATGACCATCAACCTGCGCATATTGCATTATAAATACCACAAACCAGGGTCATTAAAGAAAGCAATAATTTCAATAATTTTGACATCTCTTAGAAAGTTGTCTTTTATTTCTAACCACTGAATACCAGAATCCAATAATATACCACTAGAAAGCTAGTAAACATTCCTCAAAAAGACATGCTGATTCTGCATATCTCAATTTCCTCTTTGGAATTCAACTTTTACCAGCCATTTGCTTATCAGACCTTAAAAAAGTAAAGAGAATAAGACAAGAAAATTCCATTCTGATCAAAAGTATGCAAGTGCTCAGCATATTACTGTTATAAACGCTCTCCTTAGACAGACAATTGTTCTAATTCACAGCTATGCAGACGCAAGCGCCCACATTTGACTCAGAAAAGAAGAAAACATATCCAGAATATAAAGTCATGACCACTAATCTTGCATTAGCTAAGGTCTCTTATCTAAATATAAGATGAGAAGATACTTCTCCTGCATCTATCTTTTTATCATTTGGAACATTTCATCACCCACAACAAAAGAAAAAGGAAAGAAAAAGAAGGAAAACCACCTGCTTATTCTATTTGTGGCAAATTTCTATGTTGATTTAATCACTATATATAGATCTTTTCAACAAAATATACTTCTCTTTTTGGCATATCCAAAAATTCCAACCTTAGTGTACTCCTCAAGCTTTTACTAGCATACGACTGAACAGTTGTTAAAAGGTCTAATCTCAGTCCTCTGATCTTTGAGAAGTCATAGGAGTAAGACTTTTCTCTTTGACGAGAGATCGAGATGTGCCAGATTTATTTCATCTTGACTGTTAAACATACTTCCTACCAGATAATTGAAACAAATTTTACTTCATTGCAGGTTCGAACATTGTTGATCTCGAGTCAATAATTTCCCACAGAAAGTAGGTCTTAGTTCATTATTCTAAATAAGAATAGAAGCATACCCCCTCTCTGCTTTATAGCAGCTAATTTTTTTGGATGATTTTGATAGACTATGTTTTGAAACAGAATGCAAATAACTACATTAACTTGAGACATCCTAAAACAAAATTGCAATTAAACTAGATAAATTCATAATTAATATAAATAAGCTTATCAAAAACCTTATGGTCATGCTACTTTAAATGCAGAAATGAGAATATTCTGGACATCTTCAATCAAGTTTTTGAAGAAAAAATGAATGCCATGAGATTGTAGGGGGGCGGGGGTCATGGTTTTCAAAACCAAAGGAGGCTTCAGCCATTTTTTCAACATAGGAGTTAACATACATTTCAAAAATCCGGGGTGGGGCTGGGGGTAAAGCGCTTTGCCTCAATTTTTGGACTATTATTATTTCCTTTTCTTTTGGGGAGTTTACCGCGATTATCTGATACCTGTAACTTTTAGTTTACCAGTGATTATCAATCATAGGGAAAGAAGATCCAAAAAACACAGTTTCTAGTGGGGGAGGGGTGGAAAACTTATTGTACCTTGGATGCACCATGTAGAAAGTATTCTAGATTAAAGGATTCTTAAATATCAGACATATTGTTGCATAACGGCATAGATTCCTACTGTAGTTTTTTTTGGTAGAATATAAACTACTATGAGATTTGACATAAGGTATCCCTCCACCTCATTCATGTGGACAGGCAGTATCTCAAATGAAAAAGGTGTCAAAGCAAGTGGTGTAAAAGGGACAATTCTCCCCTTTTAGGCAATTTTGAGAGGCTTTCAGAACTACAACTCTGACTAAAAAATAATTCATCTCAGAATGACAAACTCCTCAATATGATCTAAACTGGAAAAACCATTGTCGTAGAAATTAAAAGTTCATTTTCTCCTTTAAGCACAAGGCAAAAACTACCATAGCAAAGAAACAGAAGAAGCAATACATCTTGGAAATATTTGTCCTGTTTCTCTATTAGAGTGACTACAAAGCAGAAATTATTTTGGAAACTGAACTAGTAGCTGCAGGAAATCAAGATGGCTGACTATATATAGCTCGTGCATCTGGACAAATAGATTTTTGATACTGGTTTTGAAAAGAGTTTTAGGGTCAAATGCTAGTCAGTTTCATACTAGTTGACTTATATTTCCTTATTAGTTAAAACAAATAACAACACCAGAACGGTAGTATAGAAGTACACGAGAGAATAAGTACATAAAACACGCATAGGTTATCTAATGAAGAGGGAAATCAATCAATCATGGTTAAAAAGAGAAACACTCATCACACAACAGGTATTCTCAGAGTTTTACACCATGATAACCCCGATAGTACCTACACGTTATACTTGTTGGGATCAAAATAACATGGTGTATGCGGAAACTAACAATACAAATCTTGATGAACGATAAATTATGACGACAAAAGAAATATATATACTAAACTAAGCATAATAATTTATAATGGTTTGGTCAATAAACCTACATATGATAAAACTAATATAAAAGAAGAAAAACTATTGAGAGAAAAATCTCCCCCTAAACAAAACTCTTTAATGACTACATTGTGGATGTTTTTTTTTTTCTTTTCTTTTCTTTGTGAGAAGTAGAGGTCCTTATTTATAGATGTGCAAAACTTGTCTTCCAAGAAAAGGATAAGACATATTAAGGAGATTTAATCCTTTTAGGAGTCTTTTTCATTCCTTCAAAAAAAAGGAGTCCTAATAGAATTAGAAATTCAGGGCAAAATCCTAACAATCTCCCCTTGGCCTGAATTTTCTTGACAAAGTTGATTCATCTTCTTCACATAATCTTCATCACTGCTGCTTGCCATGATTAAAATCGGTATAAGTTGAAAATCTTGGTATTGGTTAAAAGAAGCCCAAGTATGGGTTAAAAGGAGCCCACGTGTTAAGAATAAACATGGGTTAAAAGAAGCCCATGCATTAAAAATAAGCGTGAGTTAAAACTGGTATTGGAACTCATGCGTTGCAAATAGGCATGACTTAAAACTGACATTGGTTAAAAGCGGCCAAAATATGGGTTAGAAAGAGTTTTATTCCAATAAAGATGTAGCAGCAGGCGTTTTGAATATAATTGTGATTGTAAATTTCTCTCCACATGTAGCATGTTGTATAATTCTTCATTATCGTCTTGATCTAAACACGCATTGAATGTGTCTTCAACCTCGTTCAACCATTGACTCTGAACCATTGGCTCTGATACCACTTGTTGGGATCAAAATAACATGGTGTATGCGGAAACTAACAATACAAATCTTGATGAATGATAAATCATGACGACAAAAGAAATATATATACTAAACTAAGCATAATAATTTATAATGGTTTGGTCAATAGACCTACATATGATAAAACTAATATAAAAGAAGAAAAACTATTGAGAGAAAAATCTCCCCCTAAACAAAACTCTTTAATGACTACATCGTGGATGTTTTTTTTTTCTTTTCTTTTCTTTGTGAGAAGTAGAGGTCCTTATTTATAGATGTGCAAAACTTGTCTTCCAAGAAAAGGATAAGACATATTAAGGAGATTTAATCCTTTTAGGAGTTTTTTTCATTCCTTCAAGAAAAAGGAGTCCTAATAGAATTAGAAATTCAGGGCAAAATCCTAACACATGTTATGTTGAAACACAAAAGGAGGGAAATTCAGAAGACGCGGTAATAGAAATAAGCACAGGGTGACTCCATTTGTAGAGGGGAAAAAACATAAGCAGCAGCCACTTGCCTGTTCCAACTTGCAACTCGGAATCATAATTTGATACAGCAATAGGCAACCTGATAGTTATAATCATTTAAACGTAAGATGATAAAACTTATAAAGCAGTGAAATTGAGTTAATGCATAAACATTAAACATTAGTCTTTTCACTTTGTTCATAATTGTTATCATCGATCACAACACAACGATCAACAATGCTTCGGTCAATGCACACATTGTCAAAAACTGACCGGCAGACAACAATTGAAAGCGAAGGGTAACAAATGGTTTTCCAATTGAGGCAGAATTTAAGCTACATTTTGCAACCTAAAGATGGCAAAATATCTAGATAATTGTTTTTCGGCCTAAGATATTATAACATTGGCGCGTCTATCTTAGCCATAGAATTGGAATTAGGGGATCTAATCTCCTCCAGCTGGGTGAATTTCTTATCTGATCCACCTGCTGATGACATTTCTTTCAAAATAAAGCAAGCAAAAGTCTGGTCACAAATACTATTTCCTTATTCTTCCTCCACCTATTCCTATTAACATTACTTCAAGAATCATGTATTCTACCTCCCCTAAAAGAAAACGAAATATTCGCCAACTTGCCACAAACCAAGACCATCTCCTCCAGCTTATAAGGAACTAGCTAACTTAGCATTATCTTGTCCATACCATTCACTTGAGTACTTGACTTTGCTAGCTCACAACCCTCCCTATTAGTCAATCAAATATTAATCAATAATGGCCTCATGGACTACAAGGCAAAACAAGAAGTTTGAAGAGGCTTTGGCTTTATTTGACAAGGAAACTCCTGACCGCTGGCATAACATTGCCAGGTGTGTAGGTGGAAAATCAGCAGAGGAAGTGAGGAGGCATTATGAGTTGCTTGTGAAGGATATCATGCAAATCGAAAACGGCCATGTACCTTTACCTAATTACAAAGCCGTTGAAAGCAATAGCAGGTATGCCAATGAACAAAGGTATAGCAAATCTCTACTCTCCACACAACCAAACTAATCCTTTCATCCACATACAAGTCAATGACACATTCTGTATTTTTAAGGCTAAGCATTTTGTTATATCTGCCAAACATTAATTTTCAGAAAGATGATTTAAGAAACACCATCAAAATGTTATCTTTTACGCTTGTTGACAAAACAAAGTATGTGACACTTGGTAACTTTGAAAATTGACATACCTTGTATAGATTCCATATGTTGTTATTCTCTTATTTCTGGTACTGCTTATTAACCACCTTTCCATTTTAGAAACTTTTAGTCAAAGGCTAGTCACACTCCTTGTTATACAAAAAAGAATACTGACCCCTATATTGTAAGGAATAAATGCTTAAAGTTTCAACTTTTTGCAAGTGAAAAGTTTAGAGATGTCTGCACATTTACCTGTTAATTAAGCTTCTAAATAACAAAAACGAATCCTACTTGTTTTAGATCACGTGCATAAGTCCTACATCTTGATCCCGTACCACCTCCAGAGGCGAAGCTAGAATTTCAAGCTTTTGGGTTCGGTTTTCTAAGTTATTGGGTTCTAAATTATTGATTTATAACTAATTAATGAATTTTTCAAGACAAATATAGGGTTTGAACCAAAGCTACTGGGTTTACCGAACCCGTAGCCAGAATGCACACAATTGTTTAACAATTGTTGCTAGTGCTGATCATACATATCATCACATGATACAACAGATATTTTATGAGCTCCTCATATTAATTCCTCAATTATCCTTCAGCAATCCCAATTAGTCATTTCTCGACAACATAATATCAGCAGCACTTACAATTGAAAGAAAATACCCTCTGTGTAAGCAGCACTAAGAATATAAGCCAAAAGAGGACTAATTAAGATTTACTTGTAATAAAGTTGGACGAATCTCTGAACTCAAATTGATACTGTTTTGCTGCATTTCAAATTTTCTTAAATAATTTGCTTATTTCCTCATCATTGATTAATTCTTTACATGCCTATTTCTTATTGAACAGGCTTCTGAAGAACCTGAAGCTACAGTGAGAACAAATTTGCAGCCAATGCTCAATAACATCACATGTTCTCCATTAAATATCAAAGCATTTAAATATGAAGAAAGCAAAATGTATGACTATATTATTGTCCATCTCTATCCATTTAACTTCGATCTTAGTGTGTAATGTTTCTCAAATGTATAATATATAGATCTATATATAATGTCTGCTTCACTTCTATCTTAGTGTATTTTATTCCTAAAATCAAACTAAAAATACACGCTTCAAATTCAACATAAGAACATTTTAATTACATTAATTAAACAGGAGAAGGTAGTACAAATTACCTCTTGACTGGATTTTCAACCTCGTGCAACCCTATACCAACTGAGATGCGAAGAAAAGAAAGAATAATCAGCGAATTTTCGGATGACAAATGGTTCACTGCGTAAAACTTAGTAAAAAGTAAATGACTTAGCTCTTGAGAAGACGTTAATCAAGCATTTAAACTCTGGAGATAAAGTAGCCGGGCGTCGAAATTCCTAAAATTGTGAAGCTAACCAAAGGGGTAAAACACACTGGCGCAAGAGATATAAGCAAAAGTGGAGATGCGGGGTATCGATCCCCGTACCTCTCGCATGCTAAGCGAGCGCTCTACCATCTGAGCTACATCCCCTTTGTTGGTATGGCAACCTGGTCAAAATGATAATTAAAGAAGATTAAAACAAATATCTATATCAATCTATATCTATATCTATGTTATTATAAAAGCATGTATAGTTTAAGCTAAATATTGAACGACTAAAATATACCTGAAACATTGATCGACTTTTATAACCTTAAATATTTGTATAATTTAAGAAGATAATTACAAATAACCCACTAGACTTCTTTTCCTAATTAAATTGCACATACACCGAGCAAAACGAAAAAAGTGTGAAGGTGGAATATTCCAATCCAAATTAATTTTGGATTCATCCTCGCGCATAGGGGTGTTCAAAAAAACCCAAAAAACCAAACCAAACCGACTATCTCAAGCCTTTGGCTTCAGCAAAATATAGGGAAAAGATACAGGCTCTCTCGGGAGAGTGCTTGTTTAACAATCCTTTGTCATTTCTCCTATATTTAATTTAGTAATATATTGAGTTCACCCTTCTTGTTTCGCAAGCCAGTTTCCTTATTTCTGAGGGCCTCCAGATGTTGATTCGGGAAAAAGAAGAACTTACCTCCGGGTGGGATCAAATTTTGGCCAAGTGGGACCAAACTGCTGCTTGGCTCTCAGAACTAGAAGCCAAAGCTGCTCAGACTATTTTTTAAGAGGCACGTTTACAACAAAGCGATCAAGAAGTGGAGATCCTTAGCCAAGAGATCGTCCGACTGAGGGTTCAATTTGAAGAGGCCAGGGCCAAATTTGTCGTTCTTATTGCATCTGATTGCGAGGCTGCCACCGCTGAAAGATTGACCAATTTGGAGGCAGTCTTGAACTCCAAAATTGAAGAGCTTGTTGTTGCTGGGAGTAGCATTTGATTTCTATGACCTTGGAATCTAGTCCCCAGGCCAATTCAGGTCCTGCAACCAAAGCTTCATACTCTACTTCATTATTAGTCAAATGGGCCATTCTTATGACTTGCCTTAGGGTTTCTCCTGAAGGCATGGTTAATACTATGCCAAGATCGGACCCCTTTACGTTGGAAACTCCATCCGTGATTCTGAAACCATCACTACTTCTTTGGTTGCCAGAGGTAGCAATCCAGGAATGAAATCGACCACAAGTCGGCCAAAATATGTGACTTAATTTCACTCATAGGTTTATATTCTATGTCAAATTCACTCATTTTGATGGCCCATTTGGCCAACCCGCCCGAGTGTTCGGGTTTATGAAGGATATTTTGCAGGAGAAAGGTAGTCACCACAGCTATCGGATAATATTGGAAGTAAGGCCTCAGTCTCCGAGTGGCGACCACGAGATCTAAGGCCAGCTTCTCTAGATGCGGGTAGCGAGTTTCTAACCCGGTTAAAATTCTACTAACGTAATAAATGAAACATTGCGTACCTTCATCCTCACGGACTAAAACGGCGCTTACCGCTACCTCAAAGACTGCTAGGTAGATTAATAATTTTTCACCTTCCTTCTGCTTTGACAATAATTGAGGGCTTGATAAGTACCTTTTCAAAGTTCGGGGGCCATTGGAAGTTGTTATTCTTTTTTATCAACGCGAAGAAACAACGACACTTCTATGATGGCCGGGAAAGGGACCTTCTCAAAGTGACAAATCTCTTAATGAGCCTTTGAACCTCTTTTACGCTTGATAGCTGGTCCGAGATGTCTCCGATGGATTTGATCTTATTGGGGTTTATCTTAACCCCTATTTGTGACACCACAAATCCTAGGAATTTGGCGAAGTTGACCCCGAACGCGCACTTCTCGGGGTTAAGCTTCATGTGATGCTTTCTCAGGATGTCAAACATTTCTTGCAAATGCTTAAGATGATCACCTGCGTTTAAAGACTTAACAAGCATATTGTCTATATAAACTTTCATGGTTTTCCCTACTGTTTTTCAAACATCTTGTTTACGAGCTGTTGATAAGTGGCTCCGGCTTTCTTTAGCCCAAAGGGCATCACATTATAGCAATATGTTCCAAAATTTGTTATGAACGAAGTTTCTTTCTGATCCTCCGGGTTCATTTTAATTTTATTGTACCCGGAATAAGCTTTGAGGAAACTCATTTACTCATGCCCCGTCATTGCATCAATCATTTGATCAATGTTTGACAGTGGGAACAAGTCTTTTGGGCACGCCTTATTCAAGTTCTTATAGGCTATGCACATGCGAACTTATTGTTCTGCTTAAGAACTACTACTACGTTAGCTAGCCAGTCTGGATATTTGTAGCACCTAGGACAATTTTGAAGTACTTAAGCGCTATTAAGAAAGTTGATGTGTGCTAATTATATTATTTTGTGTGCAGATGAGGACTATTAATATCAGGATATCAATTGGATATGATAATAAGTATACGAGGCATATTATAAGTGATGTGGGGTCTAAGGAGAGCATTAAGTCTAAGTCAAACAAACTGGAACCCGGTCAGATTAAATCATGCATTGTCATTGAAAATTACATGATAGACTAAAGTTCCAAATGAGTACGCACAAGACCGAACTTTGGATATATATATATTAGTATCTATACTCGTGCGTTGCCCGAATATCTCAAGTCAATTATTACATAATTTGTACGAAAAATAGTGAATACAAATCCAAATGAAAAGTGCAAAATGGGAGAAAAAAATGCACCGTAACCCTTTATATAGTGGTAAAAGGTGGGTGAACGTGTGCCTTTTGTTTCGAGAGATTTTTTAATTTTCTTTTGAAAAATAAGTTTTGTCTCAAATCTAATTAAATATTAAACAAAATTTCAATCCATGAGAAGCAATTCTTGAAAAATTGTTCTTAAGCGTTTAGACACTTCATCTTAATTTTTGCACCAAAAAGTGATGAATTACATTATCAATAATAATTACACATATTAATATCGACCTCAAAAGTTTCCTTGAGAAGCTTAAATGCAATAAGATTAAGATAGATTCTATCGTACTTAATATCAACAAACACCAAAATTATTGGAAGCAAAAAAGAAAAACATATGTACTACTCCATTCATATAAACCTATCGATAATTTTGCAGCGACTCAAACATATAAGTATGACAAAAAGAAACTAACACTTTGTTTGGATCATTGTTCCCCGTCGTTTATATTGTTTTGTATTGTATTGTATTGTATTGTATCATATCGTTTTATGAATACAATGTTTGAATAGATTGTATTCTTTGTTACTTTAAAATAATATTTTGATGTTTGGTTTGACTGTATAGTACTGTACTGTAAACCGGTATGTTTACTGAAATACCCTCAATTGGTTAAATATTAAATTTGTTAAAAGTTATGCATAAAAATAAATTTAAAAAACAAAACAGAAGAAGGCAAAACATTTTTAAAAAGCGGAACAAAGGAGCGAGACAGAAGAAGGCAAAACAAAGGAGCACAACTAATTAGAATTGAGTTAAAAGCAAATTAGGAGAAAAAACAAAATAGAAGGCGGCAAAACACCTTTAACATTGATGGCAGAAGTTATGGGGAAAAAAAATAGTTCATAGGTTGGATTTGGAGTTAAAATAGCAAAAAAGCTAAAGGGTAAAATAGAATTGTGGAGTAACAAGCTAGGGCTTAATTGCAAAGAAAAATAGGAAATAATCCCACCACACTAAATTGATTGTTTAAAAAAAGGGGACTTTTCATTATTTCGGAATAATGAATTTAACAATACAATACAATCGGTTTTAATGAAACAACTAAAACAAATATTTTTTTACAATAATAATACAATACAATACAATACAACGAGAACAACCGTCTAAACAAGCGGTAAACGTAACTTATATCTTCATAGAAAGAAAAAAGAACACTTTTCTCATTTTAACCAGATTCTTTTTCACAAATAATCATCCGTTTGCCAAGTTTTGCACATAAGACCTAGGCAAAATAATTATAATGTTTATGTTCATCACATACTCCTAATAAATAAATAATTTATTTTGATTAAACCATCCCAACCCAACCTTCAAGAGAGAGGTAGTAGGAAGATGTTGCCAATATAGTCAATAGTAACATAAGTTTATTTTAACATACACTCGATCAAAAGAATAAAAAATTTAAAGAAAAAACAACCCAATATTTAATAGAGAAGGAGGCAGTGCGATTATGCTGAAAATGAAAACGTTGCCATGCTACTCCGATCCATGTAACCTACTACAAACCACTTTCCGATCGCTTAGGTGGTTCTTGCACGACTCCAATTTTGAATGTGAAATTTAGCCGACACCTTTTTCCATGCTAATAGTACTTCGATTTTCTCCAACTATGACCCTGAATAGGACTTCTAATTATATAAATAATATGAATCCTAACAGAAGTTAACTTTAATAGAAGAATATGAATCCTTGTGGATATCAACAGTAAAGTTTAAGTATTATGATTATATCCAATATGGAATAACCTATTTTTAGAAATAATGTAATTATTAAGGATATAAAAGTCAATTAACATTTCGTGGATATTTTTGTCTATTAATATTTAGCGTTCTCACATCCGTGCTTATATATAAGGATTTATGTGATGGATAACCTATCAAATGAAAGCTCTTTGAGTCTAGTTTCTAACGCTTTTAATCGTTCATCATTTGGACACTCATACAAGAAGTTATGACCAAATTCCCAAAGGCTGGCTTTGCGGTCCATTTCGCGACAGCAGAACGGTTCCGCGGACCGCATAAGTATCGCAAAGTGGAGCAAAGCACGGGCAAATTTTGAAAACACCATTCTGTTGTCCCATAATTTATTATGCTGTCGCATAATCGATTCTGCTGCCCACTTAATCGATTATGTTACCACATAATTTGTTCTGCTGCCCACATAATCGATTATGCTACCACATAATCGATTATGTTGCTTAATCGATTATGTTACCACATAATTTGTTCTGCTGCCCACATAATCGATTATGCTACCACATAATCGATTATGTTGCTTAATCGATTATGTTACCACATAATTTGTTCTGCTGCCCACATAATCGATTATGCTACCACATAATCGATTCAGTTACCACTAAATTAACTTCGGGGGTCATTTTTGAAAATTTTCTTAGTCGATCATATTTTAATATAAGGACTTAGGGGGTCATTTATAAGGTAAAATATGATATTTTAGAGAGAGGAGAGAGCTATTTTAGAGAGAGAATGAGAAGGCCTAGCATGCTAATCATCCATTTTTGCCCCAATCTTCAAGAATCAAGGAATTCAATCACAATATCTTCATCTAAGAGGTAATGTTCTACTCCCTAGCCTTAAATTTCGGGATTTGAACTGAAGGTGGGTCATGAGAAGTATGATTCTTAGGTGTGGAAGTGTCTCTTTATGCATGAATGTAATCATAAGGGTGGTAGGGAGGTTATTTAACTAAAAGGAGTAAATCTTGGTATTGAATTGGTTGTGGGTGAAGAAAATCTTATAGAAGAACCTTGTAGTCAAATTTGTACACCAAGTGTTTGATGAAATGCTTAAATGAGGTACACCAACTTTACTCGTTTAACTTGGAAATCTTAAAGTGTTCATTTCCAATGAACCTAAGTGATTTTCGGAATATTCTATTTGTTGATATTTATGATGATAATCCTTGAAAGCAAGGGTGGGCAGCAGGTACCACGAGCCCTCTGTCCCACACATCTATCCAGAAGCAAGTGTAGTTCACCGGTTCCACCGAATGCTCCTATCTCTCGGCAAAGATCGTGTGAGTGTGCAGTTATGCTTCAGATTGGAAATGAAAGTGCGGAATAAGATATACGGTCGGCGTGCCATGAATGAAGATAATACGTATGGCCAAGGGAGCCAATGAAATAATGATGTTGTAAGTAGTTGAAAGTACTAATGAAGTGATATATAGTGTGAAAGGTTATGAGATGAACGTATTCATACTTATGTTTCCAATATGTTATAAGCTCTTACGCCCTCATGAAGAGGCTATGTTTTTCCTAAATATTTTAGATGTTCTTAATTTTCTGTGACCACCCATGGCAAGTACAAGTAAGTGGTAGTATGAACATGAAATGTGGTCGTTGCCTAAATGAGAATTATGAGGTGTTGTATGTGCCAATGATTTCAATTATAGATGTATGCTTCTGAAATAATGTATGGAAATGACTTTGATTGATAAGTCCCCAAGAGTCATGAATCGAGCTAATGACCTCAAAATGTCAAGTGAGTGAATAACAAGATGTAGAAGCCTTATCAAATAGAGATTATTTTTTTCGACCACATTTCGATTGTTAATACGATATATAAGGACCGCTACTACGAAGAGTAAAATTTCATGTACCGATTCTTGAATGCCCATTATGGTAGAATATTCATGTGAAACGTTATCAGATTTTACACGTGTGATACATGTTCCTTCTATTTCTCCAAGTAACGTTCTTCGTATCGCAATACTTATTGTGTCGGCTTGGCCTTTCATAAGTGGAGATAAAATAAAGCGTCCATAATAAAAAGGGAGATGTCCTATGTTAAATGATGATGAACCTTAAGAAAAGAAATTGGGCTCATTTGCCATTGAAATCGATTTGTTGATTCACCATGCATGTGTTAATGTAATGAGTTGTGTTTCTCCATGATGAGCATTAACATGAAGTATTCCAATGATATGGAAAATTACGACTTTAAATGTAATATTAATCATGTCACTTTGAGCTTATATATGGTATTGTGATAAACCTCCACCCGCATAAATTGAAGTGAGGCGGCATGTCTGCTTTGTGTAGAGATTGTGGTATTGTGATATACCTTCACCCGAATGAATTGGGGTGAGGCGGCAGGGCCGCTTTGTGTAAATATTGTGGTATTGTGATACTCTTCCACCCGGATATAAGTGAGGCCACATGACCGCTTTGTGTAGAGATTGTGGTATTGTGATACACCTCCACCTACATATATTGGGGTGAGGCGGCAGGGCCGCTTTGTGTAGAATTATGATATTATGATTACACCTCCACACGCATACATTGGGGGTGAGGCGGCATGTCCACTTTGTGTAGAGTTAATGGTATCATGGTTGTGCCTTCACCCGCATACATTGGTGAGAGGCGGCATGGCCGCTTTGTGTGAAGGTGGTTATGGAGGATCCCCGACTTAAAATCTATAAATGTTATTGGTTGCTACTAACAAATTTTCTTGACTTTAACGGCTATCTAAGCCCTTTTTATTGTTACCATTATTATCATATTCATGTCGTATTTCCAAGTCTTTGAATAGGTATATTGTGTATGGAACCCTATGGATGGTCTATGAAACGCATAGGTGTATTGTGTATGAAATGTATAGGTGTACGGTACGAATAAACACTATGGATGGTCTATGAGACACATACGTGTATAATATGATATGTAAACACTAAGGACAGTCTATGATATGTATATATGTAAAATAAGAGATGAAGGTGCCACTTTCATTGGCTTTGTTTGTACATGTTGTTTCAATTACATTATTATGTATTCCACGTATACTTCATATGGCTTAGTTGAGCCTAAAAGAAGTTTAGAATGATGCAAGTATAATAAGACTTGAAATGTGATTCTATGGGATGTTTCGTAGTTTCTTGATGTACTTTATTTGCCTCTTATTTGAGTTAATGTATATTCATACGTTATTTTGACTGCCTTACATACGAGTACTATTCCACATGTACTCACGTCCCTTTTGCCGAGGGCGCTGTATCTTTTAATGGGTGCAGGTATACTTCGACATGATGATAGGGATCTTTGATAGGGATATTTTTCACTACAAAGCTTGTGGTGAGCCCACTACAGTTCTAGTGGGTATTTGAGTCTAGTTCATTTTATGTATTAAGGTATCTATTGTCATAGAAGCTCCATGTACACTGTGGGTAATGTAATTAAAGATTTGAGTTTTGTCATGTATTTATGTTCACAGTATTTATGAGGCTACGCACCCATCATGAGAAAGATTGTAGGCATTGAGCCTAATGCATTCAATTTAAAATTCATGATCTAATGATGTTTTGATAAATCATGAATGAGTTACGATGAGATGTTATTGTAAATTAGGAAACTCGGTTGAGCGTCGGTTGCACTCCTCGAGTTCAGGGCGTGACAATACTTTACCTATCAGATCGAACCAATATCATGTAAGCAAGTTACCTCTTCCTTGACGAATTTATTCCTGGCATCGTCAATAGGAAGATTCTTTTGTCTTACCGAATGAATGTTGGGATCCAACTTATCTTGTGTACGACCACTTTCGTCGGGATACCCATCATATCCGCATGCGACCACGCAAAACAATCGGCAATATACTTAAGAAATTCAATAAATCCAGACCTGAGTTCGGGGTGCAGTCATGTCCTAAGTGGAATTTCCACTCCAAGAACTTTTCAAACAATGTGACTTGCTCAAGATCTTACGCTATGGACTTCGTTGCCTCTGTCTCTTATGGTACCTGGAAATTTCTTGGCACCTGATAAGATTTTGACGTTTTTCCCCCTGGTTAACTTCACTTGATTCGAGAGCAAGTGTCAGTTCCTGTAATTGCTATGCCGCATGCTCCTTCCCTCTACTACTGGAGACCGAAATTCTCCCTTGTCGTTGGATGGTCTCCTTTTATCTATTTAATCCCCTGGGGAGTTGGGAATTTAGCAACTGATGATACATTAATGGTACGGGGGTCATCTCGTCCAACCACGGTCTTCCCAGAATAAAGTTGTAACCCATATCACCGTCCATAACCTCGAAAAGGGTCTTCTTCATCACCCCTTCGGCATTGTGGGCAGTAGGATCTCTCCTCGAGTTGTCACGATTTCGTGGTTGAACCCGAATAGGAGTTTAATAGCCATAATGATGCTTCCGATATGTTTGGCTTACTCCAATACCCTTCATTGCATGATATTGGCCGAACTTCTTGGATCCACCAGAACACATTTGATTTTAAAATCTAATACATTTAAAGAAATTACCAATGCATCGTTATGTGGTAGCTATAATCCATCTGCGCCTTCCTCCCTGAAAGTGATGTTGTCCTCAGTGACTTCCCGGAGCCTCTTGTCGTGGGTTATTGTTGCCTTTGTCTTTTTTTGCTGCCAAGAAAGTTACCCCGTTAATCTCGTTCCTCTCAAAAATCATGTCGATCGTCTAGCGCGAGGGGTCATCTCCTATTTTTAAGGGTTCGTGTTATCATAATTGCGGCCGTAATTATTTTTGGCTCGATCACTTAAGAATTCCCTAAGATGGCCATTTTTAGTAGTGGCGCCACCTCTTCATGCAGATGTTTGCAGTCCCTAGTTCGGTGACCGTTCGTCATATGGTATTCTCACCACAAATTTGGATCCATCTAACTGGGATAGGACCTCATCGTCTTCGGGAACCGTGCTTCTTTAATGTTCCTCATAGATGATACCAACTCTACTACACTAATGTTGAAGTTACATTCTAAAAGTATGGGATAGGAAGGATCTCGAGAACCTGTTTCTTCCTTGTCCTCTAGCGATTTGTTATTTCGGCCGCGATCAGTTCTTCTACCGGTAATGAACATGTCTGCCAACCGGGAACCTTTGTCGCGTTCTTCTTCGCGTTCGTAGGGCAAAAATCAGCCCCTCGAAGACCGTCTTTTTGTGTCAAAATCGTCTTTTGATTTTTCTTTATTATTCTCCCAACCTTTAGCCGACACCAGGAAGCCGAGCTGATCATCCTCAATCCTTATCGTTGACTTGTACCGGTTGTGAACATCTGCCCTAGTCGTCGCTTGGAATTAGAGAAAGCTTTTCTTCAACTTACGAGAAGCATCAAAACGTCTCAGATTCAAACCCTCGGTGAATGCTTCAGCAGCCCATTCATCCAGAACAACCCGGAGCAACATTCTTTCCTTTTGGAACTAGGTTACGAATTCTCATAGCAACTCGGACTCTCCTTGTGCAATTCTAGATATGTCGGCTTCCAGGCCTGCACCTTTCTAGCCCCAACATGAGCCTTAATGAAATAATCTGTGAGCATCTCAAAGGAATCTATGGAATGCTCGAGTAACAACGACTATCATGTCAAGGCTCCCCTCTTGAGAATCTCTCCGAATGTTTTCAGCAAAACAAATTCGATCTCGTGAGGAGCAAAATCGTTCCCCATCATCGCCGTTGTATAGGTGGTAATATGCTCTTGAGTGTCCGAAGTCCCTTCATATTTCGGCACGTTAGACATTTTAAACCGCTCAGGATCAATTATAGTGCCGCTCTTGGTTTGTTACGGAAACTGAGTATACTTCTTTGAGTCCGGTCTTTTCAGCACCGGTGGTGCAACCGAGATTCGGTCCATACAGGCGTTCATTTTCCTCATAAACCGTATGAGCTCACTTTTTAAGGGATCACTCTTATTTTTTTGACCGGATATGCTCCCCCAGCCCCATCGAAGCTGACCTCTCTCCTCAGGAGTGTTGTTGTCAACTCTCTATGTTGTTTAACTTGTAGAAGCACCGCGTCAATTCGCGTTATTGGAAGCACCCGATAACACTTGCTTTAATTATGTCATAACCTTATCCTACTGTGTGAGATGGCCTAGAATGACCTCTTGTTGCTCCTGCAATACCCTTACCTCTTCAACAACATGCTCCTCTTCAGCATCATCAGGAGTCGCCTCCCGAACATGTCATGGGTATCACCTGTCGTGGATTGGCGTGGCATCGTTCCCCTCATTGCGGGTATCATTGATTGAATCCTTGTACTGAATGATGGTATCCTTAGGGCTCAATATTGTGTGTGTTGTTAACACTATTATATTCCATTTTCTGAGATCTTTTGCTAAGAACAAATTATCAAAGTACGTTAGTAAAAGAGGCAAGGACAAACTTAATACCACGACTGTTTAGGCCTTACAGTGGACGCCAAACTGTTTACCCGTAAAATTGTACAATTGAATTTATACATGATCACTAGACAAGTGAATTAATTTGATCTCGAAATAATATAATGATTGAATAAATATGCAACACTTAGCCTTGAGATGAAGATGAATTAACAGAAACAGTAGTTTCAGGAACAGGGCTTCCGGGCACAACATCATTAAAATCAGAAAGCAAGAGGATAAAACTGTATAAAGTTTTTATTAGTTTATGGCATAAGTTTTCCAGAAAATTCGTGTCATTTACAATGATGAGAGAGCTCACTATTTATAGCTAGACCTAGGGAGCAAGGTCCTAGGATAACGGCGGACATGAATGAAAAAATCTTTATAGCGGGCAATGTACTAAATGTTGTAGAATATTTTTCATTAAATGATACCGCGTGGTAGGCATTTATTTCAAATTTATGACCACAATTCTTTCCGGTAAGAGATGGAATAATTGTCTTCAATTTTAGCTATCTTCTGCCTTCAGCTTCACGTGTCCCTCTCTTATGCAATCACTTAACATAGCATATTTTACTCTATACAAATATCTACTATAAAAATACCTATTTAAAAATTATTATTACAAACACAACAATTGTAAGTGTAAGTGGAGATGCGGGGTATCAAATCAAACTGACAATGAATTGATTTTGATTTTAAATGTTAAAAAGTGACCATTTGATTTTGTTTTGAATCAGAAAATAATTGAGAGAAACTAGCCAAACTGACTATAGAAATATCTATTTAAAACTTATTTTTACGTTTTCATTTAGTTTATAGTCAAGTTCTTTGCCTTTATTGTAATATCATTCTTTGTCTTTACACTCTAGTTTGATAATCTTTATTTTGCTAACTCCAACAATCTATTTTATATTAAAAATAGCATATAATTGAGTTCTTAAATTCTTCATGATCTTTTAATTTCAGTGAAGCCAAACGGATTCCTAATCCTACTTGTTTTAGACCATGTGCCTAATTTCTACATCTTGATCCCCTACCACCTCACTATAAAGATAAGATTATATATTCGGATAAAATTTTCTCAATCACCATCTCTTGTACCAGCAATTGGCCGATTATACAATCAAATTATGATCTTGAGAGTCTAATTATTTTCGTCTAAAAATAAAAATTAAGAGCATTTTACATGAATAAAACCGGTGAACGTTGTCCAAAAATATCTCTTTGAGAGGAATTTCAACCTCGTGCAACCTTAAATCACGATGTAATCAACTGACAAGTAAAGAAAAGAAGGAATATTCAGGAAATCTTTTGGATGACAAATGTACGACAAACCTAGTGTAATCCCACCTATAAGGAGGAATAGTGTATACGTACAATGACCCAAAATTCAGATATAAATTTAAACAATTAAATTTACTAATAAAATGGAGTTAATTGTAGCTAATATTAATGTCCAAAAGATGTCTTAGCAAATTTTGTGGCAAGATAATATTAGTATTATCTGGTAGCAATAAATGGTAGCAATATGGTTATTCAATGATCCAAACATGAAAGAGGCGGCATTAAAAAATAATAAATAGCAATGAATGCCATTTAAGTAAATAAAAACATGTGAGTTACCCGAAAAAGGGTGAGATTCTTTCGTTTTCTTTTCTGACAATGATGAATGATTGATGAGCCTTTGAATATTCGGATTTCCCTTGAATTAATGGAGTAAAGTTAGACAAGAATCTCAAGAAAAAGGTATATTTTGTATGCGTATGATAAAGCAAGAGTTTTCAGAGACAGTCAATGTATTATCTATAAGTGAGTGTTTCATGTGCCAAAAAACCCTAAGGGGTCGTTTGGTAGAGTGTATAAGAATAATGTTGAATAGGGTGTATTAGTAATGCTGGTATTAGTTATGCTTGCATTAGTTATGCTGGTATTAGTTATGCTGACATATTTCTTATCCATTGTTTGGTTTGATGTATTAAAGCATTGCACAATTTCTAAAAGAATTGTTTGTTTACAAAAATACCCTCATAACCAGTCCATCACTTAACTTTAAAAGAAACATATGTTGAGGAATGTTTGTATATGAAAAAAGTTTAAACAAATTATTTGATTTTTCTACCTATATTGTAGTATATAACTTAATATTTATTTATAAAATAAAAAATATATATTAAGTATTTATTTATTTACTAGGGATATAATTTTATTTCACTTTCTTGGATTATTTCAAACTTGTATTATATAATAACATATTTTAATCAAGTCTACTTTTGAAGGACATCTTTGTCTTTAACTAAGTTAATGCATGCATTAAAACTCATTGCATTGTTAATGCCATGGTTTCTTATGCATTAGTTATGCATATGATAATACCAAATAGTGTGTATAACTAATGCTTGCATAACTAACGCATATGTTCAAAAAGTGTACCAAACAAAGTATTACTAATACACAAAGCTAATGCATGCATTATTTTACCTAATGCATCCTACCAAACGACCCATAATAGTACAAATACATGGAATATTCTCTTTATAGTCTTATCCTAAAACTAGCCATCATTATTCTATTTAAGAAGGGTGCTCGTCCTCGACCTTAATCTCTGTTGACTCCTCGACCCCGCCTTTCATCTCCTGTGAGATCACTTCGACCTTGAACACGCATTTTATCGAAGTTATACTGGTGACACGTGGCCGCCCTTGAAGGCTCTCTTAATACTGATATGGTTTAAAAATAACTAAGATAAGTTTTGGCCCATACAACTTTGTGGAGGTAGAGAGATTGTTTCCGATCGACCCTCGACTCAAATTGTGTGGTATGTAAACCGTAGTAATAATTAAATGATCCTAGCTCTTATCTTTGATCAAGCATTTTTACTTTGAACGGAGCTACAGTAGCCGGAAAATTTGAGTTAGTCATCAGTTATGTGCAAATACAGAAACGGCGAGAAAATTGCTCAAATTCTGAAGCGAACCAACTGGGTAGGAAGCAGAATGAAAACATTGGCGCGAGAGCGGGTGAAAAAAAAACGAGAAATGGAGATGCGGGGTATCGATCCCCGTACCTCTCGCATGCTAAGCGAGCGCTCTACCATCTGAGCTACATCCCCTTCGCTGACACTGTTACTCTATTGTATTTACTTCTCGAAAACCTTTCTAAAGAGTAATAAATTTTAAATTCTGAAATTTTATTATATTGAATTTGTCTTACATTTGAGAAATTCCAAAGTGAAAAAAATTGTCATATAAATTAAAATGGATGGACATAAAATTTTGTAATAAATTTTGAAATGAATAGATAATGTATTACTTAATCATTGATTTTTAGATTTTCTTGGACTTAGACATCTATATATATTTTGTTGTTACGGTGAGTTATTTTTGCACTCAAAGCTGATTGTTTTCATTTGAAATGAAGCAATTCATTGCGGAAATAGATTGATACACAAATTGAGACTTTAACTTGCACGATTTCATGGTACACACAAATAGGTAGAAACAAAAATATAAGTTGAATAAGCAAGCATATATGATATATCCTGATAAAGATTTGAACGTAAAACCTCTTTGGTCAACAAAGTTTGTTGTGAACCCGCGTGACTCAGTATGAGATAGTGGGCTAGAAGTGTGCAACAAAGCTGGGGTCTTTTGCATCTATATCCGTTTTTTGGGTCACGTTTTAACTTATACCCGCTTTGTAAAAAAAATTGCAAGTGTACCCACTTTTCGCATAATCTTCAGGCATACGGGCCTGAAGTAGTAAAGGCAATCACCCAAAACTTCAGCATTCTAGGCGTTTTCAAAAACTTCAGCAGAAGTGCTGAAGTTATTTTGTTCATTTGTAAAAAACTTCAGCACTAAATAAGCTGAAGTTTTGTCCTGGATTAATTAGTTTTGTCATAAAGCTTTTTCAATAACTTCAGCAGAAGATGCTGAAGTTATTTAGTTCATTTATAAAAACTTCCGCACTAAATAAGCTGAAGTTTTATTCTGGATTAATTAGTTTTGTCATAAAGCTTTTTCAAAAACTTCAACAGAAGATGCTGAAGTTATTTACTTCGTTTTCAAAAACTTCAGCAGAAGATGCTGAAGTTATTAAGTTCATTTGTAAAAACTTCAGCACTAAATAAGCTGAAGTTTTATGCTGGATTCATTACTTTTGCAATAAAGTTTTTTCAAAAATTTCAGCAGAAGATGCTGAAGTTATTTAGTTCCTTTGTAAAAACTTCAGCACTAGATAAGCTGAAGTTTTGTGCTGGATTCATTAGTTTTGCAATAAAGCTTTTTCAAAAACTTCAGCAGAAGATGCTGAAGTTATTTAGTTCATTTATAAAAACTCCAGCACTAAATAAGCTGAAGTTTTGCGCAGGTATCAGGAAGGCGGCGCCTAAAGTTGTAAAAATTAGGGTATAGGTTAAATAATTTTTTAAAAATGGGTATAGGTTAAATGGGGGCGACCAAATAGAGCGCCCCGCACAATTTTTACACAAAGCTGATCCACTTGGGAGTATTAGGCGTGGAGCTAAATTGAGAAGAGGCCCAATGACTAAACAACTAAATAGAAGAGAAATTTTCACCAACCACTATTGTTTAGTGGTTATTAGCTAGTTGTAGCTACCATTTACTATATTACTTCTATAGCTATGTTTTCAGTTTTTTTAGAGTGTATTTGATGTATTTAAGCTATTTTATTCATGAATACAATAGCAAAACTCGGCGTGAAACAGGGGATTCCAGCTAGACAATTATTGTATTTGACTGTATTCAACATATTTTTAGGACTGTATTCTATTGTATTCGATTGTATTCACGATATGTATTTGTGAATACAGTAACGTAAGTAGCGCAAATCGTGTCTATTCAGTTATTTTTAAACGAAAAGTGAGACTCCTAATATAACTCAACTAACTCACTTACATCACCCATAATCTGTATTTGACGCGAAATATGCTGAATATTTTTCTCAGCCGATAAATATTATAAAACAGAGCAATTTGAATATATATACACATCTGAATACATAAATTATTTTAATTGAAAAAACATATGAATACATTTATAGAATACAACGAGACAGTGAATAGAATAAAATACATGGAATACAACGAGATACATTAAAATACAATGGAAAAAAAGACAATGAATACAATGAAATACATGGAAATACAGCGAGATACATTGAAATATATTAATAGAATCTTCAAGTTGCTCAGCCCCTGTAACGACCCGATCGGTCGTTCCGAGAGTTTTAGCCATGTTTCCCCCATTTATGCTTCATTATATGCGGTTCAACTCTATTATGTTGTGCCTGGTCGATTGGCTCGGGTTCGTAGTGATTTTGGAAAGGAATGAGACACTTAGTCTCTTAAGTTGGTTATTACTTGGAAAAGTCAACCAGAAGTTGACTTATGGGTAAATGATCTCGGAATTGGGATTTTATGGTTCGGATAGCTTCGTTAGGTGATATTGGACTTAGGAGTGGGTTAGAAATGTTATTCAGAGGTCCATGGTAGAATTAGGCTTGAATTGGCGAAATTGGATTTTTGGCGATTTTCCGTCGGCAATGGAAAATTAGATATCGGGGTCGGAATGGAATTCTGAAAGTTGGAATAGATTCGTAGGTTCGTTTGGGATGCGTGTGCAAAATTTCAGGTCATTCGGATGAGGTTTGGTATGTTTCGGCATCGTTGGCGGAATTTGGAAGTTTAGAAGTTCTTAGGCTTGAATCCGAGGTTAAATTGGTGTTTTGGTATTGTTTTGAGTGTTCTGAAGGTTCGACTAAGTTCGTATGTTGGTATAGGGATGGTTGGTATCATTGGTTGGGGTCCCGAGGGCCTCGAGCGTGTTTCGGGTGATTTAACGGATCGAATTTTCTGAGTTGTAAGTGGTGTTTCTGGTGTCTTGGGATTGTTGGTGTTTTCCGCACCTGTGGATGGGGAGACGTAGGTGTGAAGGTCTCAGGAGCGGTGGACAGAGAGAAGATGAGGAAAGGGCAAGTTGGATCTTGAGTGCAAGTGCACATGTGATGGCCGCACCTGCGAGCCCGCAGGTGCGATGCATGGGTCGCATGCAGAAGCTGAGGAAGCTGGCGTTTAAGTGAAGACTGCAGGTGCGAGGTTCTTACTGCGGGTACGCTGGTATGGCCGCAGGTGCGGACCTGCTGAGTAGAAAACCCCAAATCGAGGTTTTGTTCTCTATTTTTCGATTTTGGAGTTGAGGAGCTCGGGAGAAAGGCGATATTTCGAGGGATTTCAAGGAGCAACACTGGGGTAAGTGGTTCTAACCTATAATGGTATAAAGTTCATGAATCTATGGTTTTATTCGTCATCTAATTGGGAAATTGAGCTAGAAATTTGGGACTTTAGGACTTGGAAATTTGGAGAGTTAATTTTAAGGATTTGAGTGATCAAATCGGTGTCGGATTTTGATGAATTTGATATGGTTAGACTCGTGAGAGGATAAGGATTATAGTTTTGTATTTTTTATCGAAGTCCGAGATATAGGGTCGGCGGTCAGGTTTGGCCAATTTCGGGATTTGTGATGTAATTTGATAATTTTGATGTGGGCTTCATTCCTTTAGCATATATTAATGATATAATACTTATTTTGGTTAGATTCGGGGTTATTTGTGGCCGAGTTGAGCGGCAAGGGCATTGCGGAGTAGAGTTTTGGCTTGATTGAGGTAAGTAATGCTTCCAAATTTGGTTTTGAGGGTTCGAAACCCCTAACTATATATTATATGATTATAATTGAGGTGACACACATGCCAAGTGACGGGCGTGAGGGCGTGCACCATGAGAATGGTGACATAGTTCATTCCATGGCTCAGTTTAGTGATTCCTCCTTGTTGATATCAGTACCACTGCCAATGTGATTAATGCAAACATGCTAGATATTATGTTAATGCTTCACACCGATACTGTTGAGACCCGAGTGGTCGCTTATTGCTGTCATTTTATGTGTTTCATTGATATTATATACTCAGTCTTGTTATTGCATATCATATCATGTCTCAGTCTCGGTAACTGTTGTTTTGCACATTATATCATTGATTCGGGCTAGTCCATACATTGTGAGCCCGTGTGAGCTAGACTGGAGATTGATGTCTGAGTGAGGCGGAGTGCCTAGTATTGAGTGACAGTTATGGGATCGGGTTTCACGTCGCGGCATGTTATATTGATTTATGCTTGGATCTGGCTTATGATAGCGCTTGAGCTGTAGGAGCCCTCCGGGGTCTGTAACACACCCCTAGTGAGCGTAGTGATATTATTGAGGGATGGATCTTCCCTGGACATAGATCTTGTCCGAAGTATTTGTATCTGGAGAGGGATCTTCTCCGTGAGGCTGGAATGGCCTTCCTCAGTACTGAGTGACTTCTGTCAGATGTGTATATATTCTGGGATGGACCTTCCCTGGGTCGTGTGAGCTATATACAGTACCGAATGGTTGTGAGTTGTATTACTATCTGGAGATGGATCTTCTCCATAGGGTTGGATTGGCCTTCCTCAGTACTGAGTGACTTCTATCAGACATGTATTTATTCTAGGATGGATCTTCCTTGGGCCGTGTGAGCTATATACAGTACCGAATGGTTGTGAGGTGTATTACTATCTAGAGATGGATCTTCTCCATAGGGCTGTATTGGACTTCCTCAGTACCAAGTGACTTCTGTCAGACGTGTATATATTCTGGGATGGATCTTCCCTAGTTCATGCGATCCATATACAGTATTGAGTGGACGAGTATTTGAGAGTGGGAGCACATTGTGCATTTCATACAGTTGATGCATTGGCATGTAGAATATGTTGAGTTATATATGTTAAACTGTTTGGAACTGTACTTATCTTATCACTTTGAGATGTCTAGATAACTGAAAGCATGCCTAAATTTCTGTACATTGATTCTGTTATAAATGTGGAGGTTTAGTCCGTCACTACCTCTCAGCCCACAGTTTGGGCTTGTTACTTACTGAGTTGGTGTACTCACGTTATCCCCTGCACCTTGTGTGCAGATTCAGGTATCCCAGGCCACAGTAGTGCCAGTTGATCATTTTGCTGCGGATCATCTCTTGGAGAGTGCAAGGTAGCTGCCTGGCGATCGCAACCCCATCATTCTCCTTCCCTATCTTCCTTTTGCATTTAGATTATTTCTAGACAATGCTGTCTTGATGGACTTTGAAACAAGTGTAGTATGGCTCATGACTTAGTGACACCAAATGTTGGGATTTATTTACGGTATTTTGGATTTTGTCTTTAGCTTTTATTTTGGATTCTCTGATGAAAAAGGTTAATATTTAAATGTTGTTATGAGAAAAATCGAGTTGGTTAAGTGTGTAGGCTTGCCTAGTTCCACGATAGGCGTCATCACGACCGGGCTAATTTTGGGGTCGTGACATCCCCAAACCCTGTCGTCTTTGTTCAAGAACAACCCTAGTGTTGTCTCGTCGAGAGGGCCGCGATTCTGACTCAAAAAGCCCTTTTCCCATTTCGATCAAGAACCTAGTCCCGTTTTGATCTGTATTTGGGAGCAGCAGTTCGCCATGAAGTACAAACACCACCAAAAGCAATGAAATCTTCCATTATTTTAACACGTTTTGCAATCATAGTAATGAGTTTGTGCGTCAATTCTGCCCAGTTCGCCATTGCAGAAGTGGATGGAAGATGAAGGAAGATGTAAGGCAGCTTCTAGGGAAAAGATAGCAACATGAGGATTGTAATGCTTCTAGAGCAGTAAGGCTTACAAGACAAAACAATTCGAGGGGATTTATTTAGGAGTGAAAATCTATCAACTTTAACACTTACCACAACTTTGGAGCAAAAAGATTTGAAAATTTTGCGAGACAATAGAGATGAATCAGTGGAGAATCGTGGTTGTATTCATGGAGAAAGACTAGCGTTGAGAGAGAGAGAGCGGGTAAAGAAAAATGTGGAAGAATGAAAGAGAAAATAATACAAAGCGTATTTTATGTCTTAAGGATAGGAGGTGACCATAAATAGATATTTGGCTATAAAAATCAAAAGGTAACTATAGAATATATTTTTTTTTAAGGATATTTATTTAAAATAAATAAGGTATCAACATTTGCTATATGAGGTGAAAAGCCCTAAATAGAATGCTAGGACATTATATTTGGGATCGGGGGGAAATACAGGGAAATTATGCTAAAGCTTCGGCTCAAGACTGTGCTTCTCATATCCTCTTCTGAATCTACACCTCATCCCCTTTTTTTGAGTTCTGCTTTTCATCCCCATTCTTATCTCTATTCGTAGTTACTTAGTTTCCATTATAGTAGTTTGA
This sequence comes from Nicotiana undulata, assembly GCA_005239495.1. Lineage (NCBI taxonomy): Eukaryota > Viridiplantae > Streptophyta > Magnoliopsida > Solanales > Solanaceae > Nicotiana > Nicotiana undulata. Next base: position 67,412 of record ML286263.1, on the reverse strand, counting down.
ATGTTGTAATTGGTATCTTAAGGTTGTAATTAGTGATTCCCATTTTTATTATATGGTGAGAAACTTCGGGTTTGTTACACCTTTAAACGTTAGACCTATATTACACTAAAATCTTTAACCAAAAATTGCATATTAATGACTTATATGATAGCGTAAACAAATTTCTACACATCAGTAAATATTTTAAGTTTTTAGTGATATTCCTGCTGACACCTCCGTGAGCTAATCTTTCTTGGAAGAACTCGCATACAATAAATTAGAGGTGTATAAAGAAATCCGATAATCGCACCAAATTGATAATTTGAGNTCTTGAAGGTTGACGTCGGTAGAGATTTTGTGAACAAATCAGCCATATTATCACATGAACGAATCTGTTGCACATTGATATCACCATTCTTTTAAAGATCATGTGTAAAAATAACTTTGGAGAAATGCGTTTTGTCCTATCTCCTTTTATGAATCCTCCCTTCAGTTGGTCTATGCATGCTGCATTGTCTTCATACAAAATCGTGGGCGATTTGTCACACTTCAAACCATATTTGTCTCGAATAAGATGTATTATAGACCTCAACCACATACATTATANCCTAATTGGTTTGGTTTAACTAAATAAGTCAAACCGAAACCAAACCAAACTGATATTACATTTAATAATTTTTAAAAATATTTTATACATATAAATATTTTTTGTAATATAATTTATAAATTTTTCTTAAACTTGTTCACAATTTTATCTTTAAACGTATTATATAATGTTTGGACTTTAGACTTAACATCCTTGAATGTTCCAATAAATTTTATAGCCCATAGAAATAGTAAATCAAATAAAATTCAAATCCGTACTAATGGGAATAAATTAAATTCAATTCAACACTAGGGATAGGGATGACAATAGAATTGGAAATCTTTTTTTTAGTTTTGTATTGGTTATAATGAAAATGCATACCTAGTTTATCTTTTTCCTAAGTGCTTAGTTGTGGAATAATAGTACTTATTAGTTGTACTTATTTTAGCATAACCTATATGAGTAGTATTTTTAGATTATGTTAATTTTTATTATGGCGTATTAATTAGTAATATTTTGTTATGCAATTATATTATCCTTGTTATTGAATATTTTAGTACGGTGCTTTGACTCATCTCATATTATTGTGTCATTTTTTTGGAAAATATATAATTGTATCATACTAGAACTAAAGAAATATTTGGAGCAGAAGTTGCATATTTTGTGCTACGAAGATTTTACAGGGAATAATACCCGAAAAATCGAAAAATCTGAAAGCAAATCGAGATTGAAAACCCCGACTTTATTAGTTTGGTTTGATTTATAATTTTAAAAATCCCGCACCACTAGTTTGATTTGATAATTGAAAAATGCGAACCAACCGGACCTATGTACGTCCCTACAATAAATATAGGAAAAGGATTCGTATTAAGAACGATTAAAGTAGGAAAAAGTACTCCCTATCTCCCTTAGTCCTATTTTATTTTTGAGAATTAGTTTTATCTATCTCATTTGAAATTGACAAACATTATATTTTTAAATTTAGTATATATATATATTAGTTAATGTTATGAAACAATAAAAGAAGAAGAAAAATATTACAGAGAGAGAATTCTTATTGAATTTTGGGATGAATTACAATGGAATATGATCCCTCTATTTATAAGGAAAGGACGACTTAGTCACCAAGTAAAACCCCTAAGATCTCTCTAAAATATAGACATTCACATTGGATAGAATTCTATTTGTAACACTCCCCCTTGAATGTCTATTCAACCAATAATGTGTCTCGTTATAACCTTAACTAACATAAAACCCAATGGGGAAAAAATTCTAGTAAAGGAAAAAGAGTACACATATCTAACAATACACCTTTTGGTTGCCTCGTTAAAAATCTTGCAAGAAAAATCCAGGGGGACAAAACCTTGTAAAGGAANGGGGAAAAAGGGTGCAGGGCATTAACCCCCCCCCCCCCCCCGATGAGAGCATCAATTTACATCCTTGAGCCTTCACGTCCCGATCTTGTACACTAGCTTCTTGAAGGTTGACGTCGGTAGAGATTTTGTGAACAAATCAGCCATATTATCACATGAACGAATCTGTTGCACATTGATATCACCATTCTTTTAAAGATCATGTGTAAAAATAACTTTGGAGAAATGCGTTTTGTCCTATCTCCTTTTATGAATCCTCCCTTCAGTTGGTCTATGCATGCTGCATTGTCTTCATACAAAATCGTGGGCGATTTGTCACACTTCAAACCATATTTGTCTCGAATAAGATGTATTATAGACCTCAACCACATACATTATAGACTTGCTTCATGAATAACAATTATCTCAGCATGATTAGATGAAGTAGCCACGATTGATTGCTTAGTCGATCACTAAGGTATGGCAGTGCCTCCACATGTAAACACATAGTCTGTTTGAGATCGAGCCTTGTGTGGGTCAAATACCCAGCATCAGCATAACCAACAAGATCAGGACTGCAATTATTGTCATAAAATAAGCCCATATCAGTAGTTCCCTTTATACCGCAATATGTGTTTGATTTCATTCTAATGTCTCCTTGTAGGAGCAGAGCTATATCTTGCTAAGACATTAACTGAAAAAGTTATGTCAGTCCTTGTTGTATTAGCAAGATACATTAGTGCACCAATTGCACTAAAATATGGTACCTCAGGACCAAGTAACTCTTCATTCTTTTCTTAAGGTCGGAATGGATCTTTATTCACATCAAGTGATCGAACAACCATCAGAGTACTTAATGGATGTGCTCCATCCATGTAAAACCGTTTCAATACCTTTTCTATGTAGGTATATTGATGAACAAAAAATCTGTTTGCCATATGTTCAATTTGCAAACCGAGACATAATTTTGTCTTTCCGAGATCTTTCATCTCGAATTCTTTCTTTAAATAATCAATTGCCTTTTGGAGTTCTATAGGAGTTTAAGGTTTATGTCATCAACATATACGGCAAGTACAAAAAATTCCGATGTTGTTTTCTTTATAAAAACACATGGACAAACGACATCGTTTATATAACCTTCCTTTAATAAATACTCACTAAGACGATTTTTCCACATACGTCCTGATTGCTTTAGACTATACAAAGATCTTTGCAATTTGATTGAAAATATTTCCCTGGACTTTGAATTATGTGCGTTAGGAATTTTAAATCCTGCGAGAATTTTCATGTATATCTCATTATCAAGTGAGACATAAAGGTAGGCGGTAACCACATCCATTAAATGCATGTCAATCTTTTTGTCATGACCAAAATTTCCCTCCACAGGGTCACGTGACGGCACCTAGTATCTACGACTAGGTAAGCCTAAAATATGCGAAAAAGTAAATCGAAAACAGGGATAAAACATTAAAGATAAAAACAGTAACCATAAAGCTTAAGCCGCTCAGCATTTACAGTTTAGCTCTTCCCAAAACCCGGACTATCACAACTGTCACAAGCTTAACACTATAGCTCAATACATCGAAACTGAGAGTATTTCTGCCTAAGTACCACGACTATACTAAGATAAGAGAGGGACTCGGAAGGCTCTGCGGACGCGGCAGAAATACCTCTAAGTCTCTCAAAGACTGCTGCTGCTGCTAATCTCGGTACTGCGTACGGGTACCTGGATCTGCACATGGGGAAAACATGCGCAGAAGGGCGTGAGTACTCCACATTCGGTACCCAGTAAGTGCCGAGCCTAACCCCAGTCAAGTAGTGACGAGGTCAGGTTGAGGCTCTACTGAGTTTATAAATAGACAGTTATAATCTAACAGTTGAAATAAGCAGCAATAATTTACGGAAGCTTAAAGTAAAAACTAGAAGAGAATGATGTAAATAGCTCTCAACTCAGCACAACATATAACGCAATAAATACTCGTGCAATGCAATACAGGGGAAAGATCTCAGGTCTCGGCCCGCAGTCCCACTGTAAATATGCTATGAAATACAGGGGAAAGATCACAGGTCTCGGCCCGCGGTCCCACTGTAAATATGCTATGAAATACAGGGGAAAGATCACAGGCCTCGGCCCACAGTCCCACTGTAAATATGCTATGAAATACATGGGAAAGATCACAGGTCTCTGCCCGCAGTCCCACTGTAAATATGCTATGAAATACAGGGGAAAGATCACAGGTCTCTGCCCGCAGTCCCACCCTAAATATGCTATGAAATACAAGGGAAAATCATAGCTCTCGGCTCGCAGTCCCACTGTAAATATGCAATGCAAGATGTATACCGGATGTAGCGTAATTCAAAAGTTTAGGAAAAACCGTTGGCAAAAATAGAGTAAAATACTTCAACGATGTTCAAATAGTAGTAATGAGTGAAAACATCAAGTAAATTCGGTTGATAGGTTTAAATCTTAAGTTGCCACTCAGCCTAGTTCAGTAATAGTAATATTTGGAGTGAAAATGAGATATGCCATAGTAAGAACGATGGAAATTCGGTGAAAATAACCCATGCACGCACCTCACGTACACATGGTTTTTATAGTAAAGATCAGTTAAAATGCCTAAGGGAAATTACCCAACACAGAGTTAGGCAAGCCACTTACCTCGATTGTGCTAATCAACCAATAATCACGCTCTTGCCACGAGTATCCGACTCCGGGTGGCCCAAATCTATTCAATTCGATTGCATATTGTAAATATCATTTCAAGAAATCAAAGTAACTAATTAATTCGAAGCTAATACGCAAAATTAGGAATTTTGACCAAAACGCTCCTCGGGCCCACATCTCGGAATTGGGTAAAGTTATATTTTCCGTACACCAGTTCACTCACGAGTCCAACCATATGAAAAACTCTCAAATCGTAGGTCAAATACCCAATCAAAAGCCCAAAATTTGGTCTAAGAAGTTTCTTCCATTTATCCCAAATTTTTACTCAAAATCTCGAAATTAAAGGTAGAAATTAAGATTAGATTCATGGAAATTGGTCTATATAGGTTATGAATCACTTACCCAAAGTACCCAGGTGCAAAAGTCTCCAAGAATCGTCCTTCCCGAGCTCCAAAATTCGAAAAATGGTGAAAAATAACTTAACCCTCGGAGTTGGGTCTTTAAAAGTCTGCCCAGGGCTTTCGCACCTGTGGCTTCTAGGATCGCACCTGCGGAAATTACATCGTAGGTGCAGAAATCACTAAAGGCACCTCGGGACGCACCTGCGATCGATTGGTCGCACCTGCGGTACCGCACCTGCGGAACCCAGGTCGCACCTACGACCACTGGCCACCCCACTCAAAACCGCACCTGCGACCAGGCCTACCACACCTGCGTGTCCGCACATGCGGAAAAACCATCGCAGGTGCGAGACACCAGAAACAGGTCTGGTTCAGCAGTTGATCAAAGTTCCAAACTCTCCCGTTGGGCATCCGAAACAACCTCGAGGCCCCCGGGACCTCAACCAAACTTACCAACTGACCCAAATACCTTATTCAAACTTGGTCGGGCCTTAAAAACACATCCCATAACGTCAAAACCATCAATTATGCATAGATTCAAGCCTAAGAACTTAGGAATTTTCAAGAATTCATATTCGACGCCGAAACACGCCTAAACTTATCCGAATGACGTCAAATTTTGCACACAGGTCACAAATGACATTCCAGACCTGCTGTCGCACTCGGAATTCCATTCCGAGTCCGATATCAAAATCTCGCCTATCGGCCGAAATCGCCGAAAGTCTAACTTTCGCCAATTCAAGCCTTAATCTACATCCGACCTCGAAAACATATTCCGAACACGCTCCTAACCCCAAAATCACCCAACGGAGCTAACGGAGTCGACAAAATTCCATTCCGGATCCGTCTTCACACAGCTCTAGCTACAACTCAATTTCTAAAGTTAAATTCACCTCAGAGGACTATGTGTCCAAAATCACTCCAACTTTCATCACTCAACGCTCCAACACGTTCCATTAACATAATAAGACATGGGAGAAGCAGTTATTAGGGGATCGGGGCGCTAACTCTCAAAACGACCGACCGGGTCGTTACACTTTTCATGGACAACAAAACTAATGAGATAACAGAACGTTATAGGATCCATAACGGGTGAATATGTCTCTTCATAATCGACACCAGGAATTTGTGAAAATCCTTGTGCAACAAGGCGTGCCTCATTCCTCTTGCATACAAAGACCCATTTATAGCCAACAAGCTTAACACCATTAGGTGTTTGGACTACTGGCCCAAAAACTTCACGTTTCGCAGAAGAATTCAACTCTGATTGGATTGCTTCTTGCCATTTTGGCCAATCACGTCTTTGTAGACATTCTCCAACAGATTGAGGTTCAAGATCCTCACTATCTTGCATAATGCTAGATGCAACATTATATGCAAAGACATAATCCACCACTATATCCACTCGATTCAAGTTTGTCTCAATATCGATTGGATTTATTAAAAGTTCATTATTTTCTTGAGTCTCATGCTCAGTGGTTTTCTCCTGAATCTCAGAATTTATTAAATCGTGGATTTCTTCATGAGACTCTTTCATAGTGTAATTTTGATAATTTGTTTTCCTTTTTCTAGGATTTCGATCCTTAGAACCCAATGGCCTGCCACGTTTAGGCGTGCTTTTGACTCATTAGCTATGACACTGGAAGATTGTCTAATAGGGACATCAATATGGATTGTAACATTCTCTGCAGGGATATGTGATTTTGTTATTTTTTACAGATCCGTAAATGCGTCTGGCATTTGATTTGCTATTCTCTGCAAATGGATAATCTTTTGCACCTCTTTTTCACAAATAGAGGCACGTGGATCAAGATGAGATAATAATGGATTTTTTCACAAAATTTCTCGTTTGGATTCACCAATTTCTCCCCCTAATTTTGGGAAAAGTGTCTCATCGAATCGACATCCTGCAAATCATGCAGTAAACAAATCCCCTGTTAATGTTTCGAGCTAGCGAATAATGGAGGGCGATTCAAACCCAACATATATTCCTAACCTTCTTTGAGGACCCATTTTGGTGCGATATGGCAGCGCTACAGGCACATATATTGCGCATCCAAAAATTCTTAAATGAGATATATTAGGTTCATGACCCAAAACTAATTGCAACAGGGAATATTTATGATAATTTGTTGGTCTGAGACGCACTAGCATTGTTGCACGCAAAATGGCATGACCCCAAACAGAAGTGGGCAGCCTCGTTTTCATGAGTAACAGTCTTGCTATCAATTACATACGCCTAATTAAAGACTCTGCAAGGCCATTTTGAGTGTGAACATGAGCTACAGGATGTTCCACTTTTATCTCAACCGATAAGCAATAATCATTAAATGTTTGGGATGAAAACTCAACAGCATTATCAAGTCTAATAGACTTAATTGGATTATCGAAAAATTGTGTCCGTAATCAGATTATTTGGGCCATTAATTTTGCAAATGTCAGATTGCGAGATGACAATAGACACACATGAGACCATCTTGAAGATGCATTAATTAAGACCATAAAATATCTAAACGACCCACTAGGTGGGTGAATAGGTCCACAAATATCCCGTTGTATACGTTCTAAAAACGCAGGGACTCAATCCCAACCTTTGTTGGTGATGGTCTTATAATTAACTTGTCTTGATAACAAGAAGTGAAGAAAAATTCATTATTTAAAAGAATCTTTAAATTCTTCAATGGATGCCCATTTGAGTTTTCTATAATTCGTCTCATCATAATTGATCCAGGATGTCCCAATCGATCATGCCAAAGTACAAAAATATTGGAATCGGTAACCTTTTGGTTTACAATAGAATGTGCCTCGATTGCACTAATTCTTGTCCAATACAAGCCACAAGATAAAGATGGAAATTTCTCAATAACCTTTTTCTGACCAGAGACATTCTTGGTAATGATGAGATATTCAAGATTATTCTCATCTATTGTCTCAATATGATATCCATTTCGGCGGATATCTTTAAAACTCAACAAGTTCCTCTGGACTTGGAGGAGAACGTTGCATTCTCTATGATAAGCATTGTTCACTTAGACATAGTTATAGTAGCTCTTCCAGAGCCTTCAATTAGATTACTACTATCAGAAATTGTCGTAACATCTGCCTTACACATACTTAAATGAGAGAAATATTTCTTCTCTTTGAATATTGTATGTGTCGTACATGAATCAACTAAACAAATAGTTTTACAATTGAACTTTGATGCAACTTTGCTTTGTGAGATATCCATATTTGCTTAATCTTCTCAAAGAGTTTCTTGAGACGATAGAGTCTTGTGTTGATAACGTGTTATGAAACAATAAAAGAAGAAAAGCAATATTGCAGAGAGGGAGAGAAAATACTTATTGAATTTTGGGATGAATTACAATAGAATAAGACCCCTCTATTTATAGGGAAAGGGTAACTTAGCCACCAAGTAAAATCCCTATGATCTATCTAAAATATAGACATTCACCTTAAATATAATTTTATTCATAACAATTAAGTTATTAGTCCGTACATTAAATAATGTTATAAGTTAAATTTTATTTTCATAAAACTGAATAACACAAGATATGTACAATTTTCAATAAGGATGGTTTTTAGTTCTTCTACTCGCTATAAGAGAAGACACTGTTAACAGGAGTAAAGGGTATGAACAGAGGTGAAACTAGGATTCAAAGGTTATGTTTGTGAACTTGAAATCGAACTGACAAGTTAATTTAGTTACTGATTTGTCAATTTAACATTTATACCTACTTAACGAAATTCTAAATATAAATACAGAATCAAAACAAAAGTATTTGTTTAAATACATAGTAACTTATTCTGTAGCTCCGCCCTAGTCTATGGGCTATGGCACTCAACATCATTCATAATCACAAAGACAAGATTCGATCGGGCCATATACCAATAAGCTTCAAATACAACCTTTCTTACATTGTTGCTTTTCCAAAAGGAAAAAAGAATCAGCAAACAATTTCCCAAAAAGGAAACATTTAAACAGCGACTGAAATGGACAACACAAAATCATCGGCGTTTATCATTCAAATTAGAGGATAGATTAAAATTCAAATATACAAAAATCAAATTAAATTTGTAGATAATTTTTTCCAAATTTGAAGAAAATTAAGCTTATATAGTTTGTGAAAAGACATTAGTTTTTACTACTTTTCAAAAGCCAAATTAAGAATGAAGAAATTTGCTCAAGTTGAACTATTGGATTATGACCCGTCACTTGACCCATAAGATAAGATCATGACTAGTTTAATGTTTTAATCCATCCATGGTCAAACCAATCCGGGTATTTACCACCTCTATCATCACCCTCTATATAGACAGCTCGATGCATAAAGTATTCGGTATTCACGCAAGTTTCGGGAAGGGCCGCAGCTCAAGTATATAGCTTGAGAGTACATCAGTAAAATTCAGTGATAAGCAGTGTAAGAATGAACTGAAAATTCAGATGAATAAAGTTTCCAAGTACAATAATAAAATCTAATTAAGGGTTCCATAGTTACAATGCTACATAGGAAAAAGAGTTGGCTACGTACGATTCTTAATAAAGATTACATATGCAGCAGCCAATTCCCAAGAAATTGAACAGAAATTTTCCTTGTACCCTTAATTGGTAGCTTCCCCGAGCCGCGCATAGCGGAGCTTAGTGCCCTTTTAAGGTTCTTCTTGTGTCTTTTTAGCAGAAGGGTTCTTATTATTATGCATCCAAACCTTAAAAACCTGTCTCTTCACCCCAACTTGAGAGCAGAATCTTTGTACTTCAGTGTCATCTTCTCTTGGAATTCTCCACCCTAATTTCTCTGCAAATTCCAACATCTTTTCCTTCTGGTCTTGAGTGAACTTTGTCCGAAACCGTTTCTTCGCCAACACAAATGGTGGTTGTGGTTGTGGAGGCACTGAGGTTGCCTGCTGATGATAAGTGTTGAAGTTAAGTTCTTCACTTGATGAGTCCGTAGCTCCACTTCCACCTCCGCCGCTACCTGTGGAAGAGATTATTGTAAATAATAATGCAATTTCCCAACAGTTTTAAGCCGTTTATACAATGAAATATAGTACCAGAACAGATATATTTGAGCGTAGGCATGAGTACAGCAACAACTAGGCATGAGTGACATGTTGAAATTATATTATAATAAAGTCAATAGAAGTGTTATTTTTCTAACTTAACTTTTAGATGACATGTCATGTTTTCAACTCTCATTATCACTCATTGTCAAAAAAAAAATCAGGAGTTTTGACAGAAAAATGTCAAGAATGAGATGCAGGTGTGTTAACATAATTAAGTAAATAAAGTATTATTTCTATGACAATTTAATTATCAGATAAGATAAATAACTGTGTTAACATAATTAAGTAAATAAGATGTTAATTTATGACAAATTATATTTAGATAAGATGATTATACAATTCAACAGTGAATACATATGTAATTTTTGTAAAAGAAATCTAACATGAGAGGCATTGAGAGGGCCGTGTAAAAGACATAATTAAGTAAATACAAATATAATATTTGTAAAAAATGATCACACAATTCAACATTACCTCCGAAGGCCATTTTGACAGGCTGAGGTGGCATAGTACTCCAAACTGTGCGGCCGTGTTGATGGTGATGGTTCATCGACGGCAGCGGAGAAGGCAGTGGTTGAGGAAGCTGAAGTGGATGTACAACCATAATGCCAGCATTATTATTATCAGCACCAACATTTGGTTGTTCTTTTCTGTGAAAATTACGGTGGCAATTACAAGCAGCACATTTCAACGCCTCGAGCGTTCCTTCTTCACCACTAGGCATAAACTCACCACAGCCATCAGTAACATTCCCACCAACGCTAGCCGCATGATTCTTCAAACATTCACGATACCTTGCTCGTGATGTTATTTTAAATTTATTATTATTAGTAGATCCGCCACTTGAATATGGTACAACTAGAGCTGCACCAGTACCACCCGAGGATGATTTTTCATTATCTTGTTGTGGCTGAAGATTATTGTTGTTGGGTTGGTGGTGGTGGTGATGGTGGTGGTTACCTTGATCTAAGTTCTGATCAAGCGAATGATACCCTAATGACCCTTGCATTCTCATTTCCTTATCTTCACCAGCTAATGCCATTATTAACTTAAACCCTAATTGACTTTTTGGTGATAAACCTAAAACACTAATAATTAACAAAACCCTAATAATCTGTCTTCTTCAGCTAAGCTTACACACATAACATACCTAGCTCAAATATCCTTCTTCTAAGAGATAAGGCAAGTAAAACTCTATGTTTAAACTTAATCAAAATACTAATCTAATTTGGAAAGAGAGAGAGAGTGTGCGTGGAGAAAAACGAAAAGGAAAAACAAAAGGTAATTAATGAAGAATTAGTGGTAACAAATTAGAAGAAGAAAGCTGCAAATAAAGAGATGGGGCCCTAGAACTACAACTACTACCTTAGAATGAAGCAGTAGTGAATCCGGCGTACCAGCTTAATTAGCATGACCTGAGATATATAATTAGTTGAATATTGGTTACTTAGAATATATAGTAGAGAAGAATTAAGGAAAAGGTAATTTAGGTTAAGAGAGAAAAGTGTTTGTGTTGGGGAGGAGGCAACAGGCCGAGAATGTAAGAAACAAGAGACAACATGGTTGCTTAAGAAGAGACGGAGCTAAATCTATTGTGTTGTAAGTTAAAAGGAAAGGGGGGGGGTGAAGAGGGTGGTGGGTGAGAGAGGAGATAAGAGAGAGAGAGAATAGTAGTGCGGAACAGCAAAGAAATAAGTAAAAAGATTATAGAGTGAGTGAGTAGTGTTGTTTGATTTCAATTGTGAGTTTTAACAAACAACAAACAACAAACAATACTACTGAGCATAAGAAAACAACCGACAATGTCATGTTCAGTCCTCTCCCACGCCCTGCCAACATTGGCCCCATTCCCACACCCTCTTCATTATTGCCCCACCCTCCCCCCACCCCCACCCATGCTACCACGGCATTGGATTTTTGAGTCAAGAGCTCTGAATCAAGGCTCTATCCCAAATAATTTTTCTATCTTGTAAAATTTGTATACACTTAAACGGTCTCTCTATAATAACATCCTTATATTCGCAACAAATTTTTATGTTATGTTATAATACATGTTCTCTATAACAATATTTCGCTATAATATCCAAAAATATTCGAAACAAACGATTCTGTTATAGAGAGGTTTGAATATATATATATATATATATATATATATATATATATTCATTTCAGATAGAGGAGGATCCAAAATTTAAACTTTATAAGTTCAAACTTTAAGGTGCTTAGTACTACATAAACTCATCATTTCCTTAAAATGGTGGGTTCATACCTATAAATACTAACTGACTTGATGGGAAAACACCTAGCAACTTTGATCGGTTTTTGGCTTTTTTCTTTTAAATTTAATTGACCGATCAAAGTTTGTCGGTAATTTCCGACAAACTTTGATCGGTATGCCCTTCCGATTTTTAAAATACCGATCATACACCAATGGTAGTATTTTGGGTAGTATTTTGGATGGTTATTGATCATTATCAATTTACTTGGGACAATTTTTTCTGAATTTCTAGCAGTGAGATAAAATTCAGTAACAAAACTTCAAATTAACCCCACCACACATTCATGTAGCGATTCTTTTTCTAATTTCAACTTGTTATCTTCGTCCTGCCATGTTCCTATTACTATGTTTATCTTTTTAACTTTACCATGAGTTATGACACTCCAAAAATGACGCAAAAATAGTGCGATTCTGGAATCTGATTTGACGCTGCTCAGCTTTTATTATCTCACGTTCTAACTTCTACGGAATGAATGATGTAAATTTGCAAAGAAAAATTCTTTCTTTCTTTTAACTCTTACCCTCTCTCTGCTCATGTGTAATTGTATGTCACCCTCTCTCTGCAAATTCTGCAAACTCCATGCTTTCCCCAAGCAATCTCTTTTAACTCTTTCTGTGATAAAATCGATGTATGTCTAATTTCTGTGATTTGCTTCGGTACTTGCTTATCTTTTTCAGATTAATTAAGGCAATTGTGTTAGCAGTAATTATTATTGCAGGGGCTCAGAAAATTGCGTCAGATTAAATATTTATTTCAATAGCAATGATTGAGGGTTTGGTGCTGTTAAGATTTTACAATAAACTATTATTATTTGTATTTTGTACGACTAGTTGTTTTGACATGGGAACAAGTTAACTTCACTAGGTTGTACAAAAATCTCCTAAGCCCGAAAACGAACAATTGTGGATCTTCTTTGGATCATGATACAAAAGAAATCATAAACAAATAAATCACCAAAATAAATAATACAAGCAAGAGAGTGTTGGATGTCTAATTTCTTTGGTAAACTTACTCGCACCGATATTTGTATCAAAGCAACAGGAACATTACATGTGTTGGCACATCTACTTCATTTTCTAAACCATGGGTAATTAATGCATATTATTACTTTATTAAACCACTTAACCATGATAAGCTTAATTGGAGGTGTAACACAAGATGCAATTAAGTATTTATCGATTTTTTGTCTCAAAGTAAGTGATGATTTTTATTATTTACAGTAAAATTTCATTCTAAAGAATAATATTTTCTAAAGCAATGTTTTTGTAAAAACTGAAAAAAAACTGAATTTATTTTTACTAAAAACTGAAAAAACGAAAACAAAATTGCTTTAAAAAAACTGAAAAATTATTTTCTAAATCAATGATTTTTGTAAATTCTAGAAAAAAAAATGAAAACCAATTTTCTAAAGAGGTAAAAACTGGAAAAAACTGAATTTTCTTAAACTAAAAACTGATAAAAAGAAAATATTTGTTTTTTTTTCTTCAGTTTTACCAAAACATTGCTTTAGAAAATTGCTTTTCAATTATTTTTTTAGTTTTTACAAAAACAATTGTTTTAGAAATTATTTTTCAATTTTTTTAAAGCGATATTTTTTCAAAAACTGGAAAAAAATATTTTGATTTTAATTAATTAAAAAAAGAAAATAAAAATATTGTTTCCGTTAAAAAAAGGGCAAATTTGCACAACTATTGGACGGTTTGGGCATATTTGGGCCAAACTATTAACGACGGGCATATTTGTCCTATTTTAAATAGTTCACGGGCATATTTGGACTTTTTTCGATTATTATATTTATGTAATAGCGGACTAAATCTAGTTAATGATAATAACTTTAGATGCAAATCTTGAAAACGTATGTGACTAGGGGTGTAACTAGCAATAAATGACATTTAAGTAAATAGGAGGGATGTTTCACCTAATAAATAATTAATTGGACGGACGTTCCTCCTGACAATGATAAATGAAAAATAGATATAAGATTTGCTTGAACAATCTTCGGATCTGATGGAAAAAAAGTGGAATAATGTGGGCAAGAATCTTGATAAAAAAGGTAGCCTTTGTGTCTTTTCCAGAGAGAGAAAATCTTTTTTACATGTCTGCTCTTATCACAATGAATATCACATGCCCCTATTCCTTTTCTTTTTTCCCTTATATATTCGACACATATCCTTATCAAACCCTAATTGTACAAATGCAGACTAGAGTGTTCTCTTTAATATTCTATTTCAAAAACTAGCCATTATTGTTGCGTCAGCAGTGCTCCACCTCGGTCATCGTTGACACCTGGACAATGAATCTCGCTGCTCCCTGGTCGACCTCAGTTGACTCTTTCCTTAGTGATATATTACCCTAAATATTTTAGGGCAGATTTTTTCCTATACAGTTAGTCCCTGAAGAGAATATTCTAGTGAATTCATCAAAAGGCATTTCCGAGCTTCTTCTTCATGATGTTCAGTATCTTTTACAAGGTCGCTTTCCCGTTGCCCGTGGGGTGGTATGGCGTTGAGTGTATTCTTTTGATGTGTCATTTTTCAAAACACTCATAGACCTTTTTTTCTTGCAAACTAGGGTTTGTTATCGCAGTTGATCTCTTTCGGGAGACGGAAATGACATATGACATTTTTGCATATGAAGGCGATCACTTCCTGTTCGCGAATTTTGGCGAATGCTCCTGCTTCTACCCATTTGGAGAAATAGTCAGTTAAAACTAGACCAGTTATATGGGTCGACCCAACCCGAACCCAAACCTATTGACTTTTGGCTCGTGGGTCCTTAACCGGGAAGAGCCGGTTCACTTTCTTATAGGGGACAATCTGGATTTGATCAATCAATCAAAACATGTTAACCCGACCCAGACCCATAACTCGTAACCCGTAATCCCTTAATCCGGGCCCTAATGCGCCGCATCCAATTTAATTAAAAAAAGTTAAAAACTAATAAATGATAAAAAAATTAAACTTTATACATATATACGAACGTGAAATTACTACATGTCCTTGAAGCCAGTTAGAATAAAAATGAAAGAAAAATTATACTTTATTAACATTAAAACTTGATAAACATATGAAATTCGACTATTTCTATAACTAGTAGTCTAAACCATATGTAATTCGACTATTTCGACAAGACGCCTTATAGTGTCTGGTTATATATTCTTTCTTCAATGAGTTGGTCCGGGCCGGTTGACCTGTGGGTCAGCTACCGGTTCAGGTCCAATCTGGTTCAGTAGGTAAAAATATTATAGCCCGGCCCAGGCCCCTTAAATTAATGGTTTGGTCCGGTTAGGGTTTCATGGTTCAGGGACCGGTTAAAGGGTCAATTTTAATGGGTTATATGGGCCAGGTCGTGGGTCAACCCAGCCCGTTTGACTAGTCTAGCTAAAACCAAAAGAAATCGTATGTTACCTCGTCCAGCCCGAGGGAAGGGGGTACCTACGATGTTCATTCCCCATTTGATGAATGGCCAAAGGGAAGTCATTGAGTGTAGGTGTTTGCCTGCTTGGTGAATCATTGGGACATACTTCTGGCACTGCTCGTATTTTTTTACGAAATCCGCAGCCTCCTTTTTCATGGTGGCCCTCGTGTATTTCTTCAAGGACGCTTCGCGTCTGGTTTGAGCCTAGGCATTGCGCCAGAGGGCCGCCATACGTCCTTTTGTACAGGTCATTATGAATGATGTTACATCTCGTTGCTTTCATTAGCAGTTTTTTGGCTTCTTTTTTATCATTTGGGAGTATGTCATCCTGCAAATATGTAACAATAGAGGTGCTCTAGTCCCAGGACAAGTTTATGGTTCTTACCTCAATCTGATTTATCGATGAGCTGAGGATGTGGATCACATTTCTTTTCCCGGTAGTAATGTTTTTGGTGGCCGCGGCCAGTTTGGAGTGACCGTTCGCCTCAGTATTCTGTGCTCGGGGGATCTGGTCGAGTTGACATTTGTCGAACTCGGGTAGCAGCTTGCAGATTTCGGTCTGGTACTTTTGTAACTTTTGCTCCTTATTTGAGTGCTAGCCTTAGTCCTGCAGTTACGGCCTCGTACTCGGTCTCGTTGTTAGTCATGACTGGGCATCTTATGGACTGGCGAATCACTTCACCTTTTGGGACTTCGAATACGAGTCCCAGCCCGGACCCTGACGTGTTAGACGCACCATCAGTGTACAGGAACCAGAAGTCTTGTGTCTCGGGAGAAGCGTGGATGCCATCTTTTTCGACTTCGGGCATTATTTTTACACTGAAGTCGGCGACAAAATCTACAAAGACCTGTGACTTGATCGTCGTTCGCGGCAGATAAGTGATATCGTGCTCGCTCAATTGGATGGCCCATTTGGCCAAAATGACCGACAACTCGGGTTTATACAAAATGCTTCTTAAGGGAAAGTCGTGACGACTGAGATGGGGTTGCATTGGAAATATGGTCCAAGCTTTTGTGAAGCTACGACTAAGGCCAGAGCTAGTATTTTGAGAATGGGGTATCTTGTCTCGGCGTCGACTAGTGTTTTACTAATGTAATAAATGGGAGATTGCGTATCTTTATTTTCTCGGACTAGGACCGCGCTCACAGCTATTTCGGATACGGTAAGATAAACGAGGAGGGGCTACCCCTGTTCTGGTTTTGAAAGTAACGGCGGCGATGAGAAGTACAACTTTAACTCCTTCAAGGCTTGGACGCACTCAGAAGTCCATTAGAGGTCGTTATCCTTTTTTAGTACGCCGAAGAACTTAAGGCACCTATCGGAGGATCATGAAATGAACTTTGAAAGGGCGGCAAAACGGTCAGTCAACCTCTGAACCTATTTTTTGGTGGTCAAGTGATGTGGAATCCCCTAGATGGCCTTGATTTGGTCGGGATTGACCTTGATACCACGCTGCGACACTAGGAAACCCAAGAATTTTCCTCAGGCCACGCTGAATGCATATTTTTTGGGGTTTAGTTTCATGCCATATTTCCTAAGTATGCCGAAGGCTTCTCTAAAGTGGCCGATGCGATGTTCTTTCCTTTTGGATTTTACCTGCATACCGTCTATGTAGACTTCCCTCGTCTTACTGAGTTTGTTTTTAAACATATTTATCACCAACCTTTGATAAGTTGCCTCCGCATTTTTCAGTCTGAATGGCATGATCTTGTAGCGATACGTCCCCTGGTGGGTGATGAAGAAGTTTTTATCTGATCCTCTTCTTCCATGCGGATCTGATTATAGCCTGGGTAATCATCCAAGAAGCTTAGCAGCTCGTGCTCGGCCATTGCGTTGATGAGTTGGTCGATATGGGGTAATGGAAATGAATCCTTGGGGAAATCTATGTTCAGTTTAGTGAAATCAACGCACATCCACCATTTATCATTCTTCTATTTCACAACGACTATGTTGGCGACCCTTTGGGGGTACTTCGACTATTTGAAGGATCCATTCCAACAAATTTTCCACCTCTTCGAGTACTGCTTCATTGATTGCGAAGTTGAACTTACGCCTAACCTGAATCACCGGGGGGTGGAATGGATCAACGTTCAATTTTTGCGTGGCGATCTCCTTTGGGATACTTGGCATATTTATATAGCTAAAAGCAAATAAGTCCGCGTTTGTAGCTAAGAATTGACGAAACTTACCCGGTTCATGAAGGGTGCAGCCGATGTAAGCTTTCTTGTTGTGGTCTTTGTTGTCTAACTAAACGAGGTCGAGGTCCTCTACTGATGATTCTGTGGCCTCGACCATATCGGGGTATCTGATGATGTCCTCGATTTCGTCGCACATTGACCTCAACCTTGTTGATTGTTATGCCTCGTTTTCTTTATTCTTTGTTTGTTGGGTGGTCGTACAGTCTAAGGCGATGCAGTAGCATTCCTGGGACGTGCGTTGCTCCCCTCGTATGTTGAATATTCCCAATGGAGTTGGGAATTTGATGACTTGGTACAAGCTAGAGGGATGGCTCTCATGGTGTGTATCCATGGTCTCCCTATTCTGGAGTTACATGTTGTGTCCTGGTTCATGATATGGAATATGGTTTCCAGAGTGACGCCACCTGCTTGGACGGGCAGTGTAATCTCGTCGGATGTTCGCTCAAATGCATTGTTAAAACTTGTTAGTGTGATGCAGCGGGGCACTATCTTGTCCTCGTGTTACATTTGTGAAAGTACTCGATGATGGATAATGCACACGCTGCTCCCATCGTCCACCATAATTCATCTTACATCGGTATCTAAAATTCGTAAAGTGATAACAACCGCATCATAGTAAGAGAAAGCCAAACCGCTGGTATCTGACTTATCGAAGATGATACTTTCTTCGAGTTCATCATACCGTTCGTGGGTGATCGACTGTTTGAGCTTGTGAGTTGTGATGAACTTCACACTATTGATGGAAGTGTCGTCCCCGCCACCGATGATCATGTGGATGGTGAGGGCGGTTTCGACGTCCCTTGATGTTGTTCACGTCCTCTGAAAAAATTGGTCCTTCCCCGATTGCTCAACAATTCTTTGAGGTGTCCCAGTCGTAGAATGTTTACGACCTCCCGTCTTAGGGAGATTCGGTTTTGTGTCCTCACTCTTGATGGAACTTCCAGATGGAATCTGATTATCTAGTATTCGAGCCCGACATCATTTTTATGGCCACTTCACCTTTGGTCCGAGCTTCTCCAAGGCGTAGACTATCCTTGTAGGCGACACTCAAAATTGTGAGCGAATAGTAAGAGGGCATACCTCTCTCATACGGTGAGTCCCTGTTCTTGATTGGGGTGGTCCTTCTTCATAGAAGGATGAGGACGCAGTGGCGGTTCTGAAATATGGGAGATTCCGCTCATGTTGGATCGTGAGGCCGTGTGAGCTCTTCTGATATCATTTCTTCGATCTTTCCTGAATTCCGCTTGCACCGAGGTCAGCCGATGGGTCTTCCCATTGAGGTCATCCTCGTCTGCTCGGACTTCGGCGCAATATGCATTATGTATTTCTCTCAAGTTGTTGGGTGGAACTTCATAAGACGACTTAATAACTTTCTTGTTGCCCTTGAACCATTTCTGCTTAGCCCGTTTTGAAAAGTTGCTACCGTTATTCCCTCCGATACATTTGTCAAGGTCATTATTACTCGGTTAAAACGGGTGAGGAAGTCCCTCAGCCCCTCTCTCGAAGACTTCTCAATAGAAAAGATGTCGTTTACTCTTGCCCCAGCCTTCTTAGCCCCGACATGGGCCGTTACGAACTTATCGGCCATTTCCTTGTAGGTTTCAGTGGAGCGTGCATGCAGTTGTGAATACCAGGTTAACGCGCCTCCCGTGAGGGTCTCGCCAATTTTTTTTAGCAGAATAGAGGATACTTGTTCATTGGCGAGATTATTTCCTTTCACGGCAGTGACGTAGTGAGTCACATGATCTTCGGGGTCAGTTATACCTTCGTATATTTTCATATAGGGTGGCATTTTAAAGGTCTTTGGTATGGCATGTGAGCATCACTATCACTGTACGGATGCTTGACGAACCGACCGACATCTCTCTTCGTCAAGAGCTTAGGAGCTCTCAGTGTTTTATCGACATTTTCTTGGTGTTCTCTCATTTGGTCCCGAAGTGCCTTGTTCTCATTTTCCATTTCCTCCATCCTTTTCAGAATGGCAGTGAGAGCGTCGTTACCTGCATTGCTAACAACATTGTGAGTAATACCTGTCGTTGCGGGAGGAGGAGGAATTTGATCATATTGCTTGTCCACTGGTGATATAACACAAGTTCTTGTGTTTTCTGTGGTCGTATCCTGAACGACTTATGGAGGACGCTTGTCAGTGTATTAGTTAGCCAGGCCTCGAGGAGCTTCTTTATTGCTGGTGGCGCCTCCTCTACGGCGGATGTGGAGGTTGTGTTACCAAGAGATTTTGTGATACTGCAGTGGGGTGGGGGTGATCCACCTCGCCTTAGGGAAACATTGGGCGTTGTGTCCTCGTCCACTGCTTTAGAGCTTTCATGGATGATGTTCATAAGTTTGGTTGGGAGGTCACTCGTTATTCTCATTCTTTCTTCTCTGTTACCTGCAATATTAGATCTATGTATGCAGAGAGAAAAAGGTTCTTGTTCTTGTTTTGTTTTTTCTCTTTATGTCAGTAACGAGCGTCGATTGTAGATCTAGAAGAAACTAAAAGACTTAACTAAAAAATCTCTACAGACGGCGCCAAATTGTTTGACCAAAAAGTATGATTTTTTGTTAAACTATTATATTAATGTAATAGCAGGTTAAATCTGGTTAACGATAATAAATCTAGATGCAAATATTGAAAACGTATGTGAGGTGGGACAAATTCCTAAAAGGTTGACAACCATAAGAACAAAATATTGTTAAAGTATGAACGATAATGGAGGTGCAACGAACAATAAATGACATTCAAGTAAATAGGAGAGATGATTCACCCAATAAAGAATAGATTGGACGGATGTTCCTGACAATGTTGAATGACAGATAAATTCAATATTTACTTGAACAATCCTCGGATCTGATAGAAAAGAGTGGAATAATTTGGGCAAGAATCTTGTAAAAAGATAGTCTTTCTATCTTTACAAGAGAGAGAATCTTTTTTACAAGTCTACTCTTATCACAATGAATATCAATGCCCCTATTCCTTTTCTTTTTTCCCTTCGTATATTGGATACATATCCCTAGCAAAACCTTAATAGTACAAATGCAGAGAATATTTTCTAAAATATTCTCTTTAATATCATATTTCAAAAACTAACCGTTATTGCTCCGTCAGCAGTGCTCGACCTCGGTCATCGTTGACACCTCGACCACGAATCTCGTTGCTCTTTGGCCGACCTCGACTCATTCTTTTCTTAATACTATATTACACTAAATATTTTAGTGCGGATTTTGTCCTATACAATTATGTCGCTCCACTCAAAAATCAAAATCAATTTAGACCAACAACATTATTATACAAAAATAAAATATATCTCATTAATTACAAAAAGTTATCCGTACAGATCCATTTTGTACACCGACATTAATATCATATTACTCATTTACAAGTAAATTTCAAATAACTGTCTATAAATGAATATAATATCGGATAATTAAATTCTTTATTGCGTAAGAATATGTACACAATATCTAGATACAAATTAAATTCTTTAATGCAATTATGGTTAGATCCTACAGAGGAGCTCACATGCTTTAAATGTTGAAACATGGAGATAATGGACCATTGGAGGAATCAGAAGGCTACCCCAGGGTCATTATCAGTTTATATGAAAACTTAGGAAACGCAGCCGTTCAAAATTTTTGCCAGTTGTATTTAATTATTACTTATGATTTTTTTTAATGTGACCTTAATTTAGAAGCTACCATGTCTATGTTCTAGCTTCTAATTATAACATACGAGAAAAAAGTCATTTTAAGAATAAGTTACTTAATTCAGAAAATTATCATTATGTGTGGGGCCTCGGGACCCACTTGAGGGTTTTAATTGGCCAAAATTGTATTGGGAACATTTTTTTTCCGCTTAATATGTTTTTCAAACATAATCTGTAAAGTGTTAGGTCATATTGGAAAATTTAATTTTTTCCCCCCAAAAATTGTCCTGTGTAAATAGAATAATATTTTTCTCATATATATAAAAACTATTGAATCTCCTCAACATACGACACGCTTTTGTTTAGTGATAAAATATGGACGGATTTACAGGTAGGGGTATGGGTTCGCGTGAACTCATACTCCCGTCCCTAAACTGAATGTAGCACTATAATTCTTTTGGTATAATAGTTAATTAGATCTGGGTGAACCCATTCACACTATGACACTTCGGTCCATTGGTGGTTGTGTGCCCCTTTCATAGTTTAGGTCAGGGTTCGATTCCTTGTCTTCTGTTTTCCTTTATATATTTTGTCTTTTCTTTTTTTGTATATTGTCTTCCTTGTTATAAATGAGATGAATATATGTGAGTGAGATGAATGTATTTGTATGTCCATTTAATGTACTTTGTATTCATATACTTAATTAAGAAGTACGTTAATTTATAACTAATGAATGAATTTGTACCTTTATAAATAGGGAACTTTTGACCCTATGAAAGATATACCAAGAAAAGAAATAACAAAATATTCTCCCTCATATTTATTTTGCTCAATTAGTATATTGTTTTATTTTGCTCTCATTTCTTAACACGTTATCAGTACGAAGTTTTAACCAACTGAGGTTATCTGCTTCATCCGAATTTTATCTTCTTCCTAAAAGAGATAGTCAGTTTCTTTTCTGATTCAGGTATACATTCCTATGCTTATAATGTTTCTATTAGGATCTTCTTTAACCTGCAATTTAATTACCATATGCATAACTTATTTTGAATATGATTATAATAATTGCATTGGTATGAAAGCAATAAGTTTAAGTTAAATTGTTATTTCATTATATAAACTACAAAGAAGTTTAATCATACACATAAATAAATAAGTATTAAAATTGAATTAAAATAATTAGACTAATTCAAATATTCTAACAGAATATGCATTTAGAAGGAATTCTTGCAAAATTTTCAAAAGGTTTAAATGTGTATTCAATAAATTTATCACCTAAGTGTACAAACTAATTAATGACTTTAAAATTAACGACTTAACTATTAGATGTACGTATTGAATGTTGAAACTTGTCAGAATTGATATCATCTAGTTTTATGCCTACTTAGCTTATTGAAACATATTCTAAGTAGAACAAAATTATACTAGTACATATTAGCTCAACTTATTTATTCTATGAAAATATACTTACATGTCTAAAGTTTTGGGTGGGTAATATTAAACACTAATTTATCATCGCACTGCACATAATTATTTGTTTGATAAATATACATATAGAATATTAATACACGATTACGCACTGCACTGAATTTTTCATTGATAATAATTCTTGTCATTCTAATTCACTTATTTCTATGATAGTTTTCACTATGTCGAATTTGTCAAAACTTGAATTTATGGCACTTGACATCTCTGGAAATAACTATTTTCCATGGGTACTTGATTCTGAAATTCACCTTGATGCCAAAGGTCTTGGTGACACTATTAAAGAAGGAAATGAAGCATCAAGTCAGGATAAGGCGAAAGCCATAATTTTCCTTCGTCATCATCTCGATGAAGGGTTAAAAAGTGAATATTTAACCTTGAAAGATCCATTTCAATTATGGACTAGTTTGAAGGAACGATGTGACCGCCTAAAGGCCACGGTATTGCCAAGAGCTCGTCGTGAGTGGATGCACTTACGACTACAAAATTATAAGACCATAAGTGAATATAACTCTGCTGTATATAGAATAATTTCCTAATTAAAATTATGTGGGTAACCTATGAATGATGAGGACATGCTGAAAAAGACTCTTTCCATTTTTCATGCCTCAAATATGGTGTTACAGCAGCAATACCGTGAAAAGGGCTTTAAGAAATATTCTGAGTTAATTTCATGCCTTTTGGTGGCTGAACAACATAATGCCATTTTAATAAAAAATCATGAAGCCCTCCCCATTGGATCAACTCCATTTTCAGAAGCGAATCTGAAAATGATTGATCCAAAGCTTGAAAAAATACAAAATAATTATCGTGACCGTATAAATATAAGGGGCAAAATAATAATCGTCATGGTGGTGGTTGTTATAAACAAGAGAACAATAAGGGTTCTCAGAATAATCATTCAAAAGGCAAAGGTAATATTTGCCACCGATGTGGTATAAAAAATCATTGGGCACGAATTTGTCGCACGCCTGAACATTTTGTCAAAATTTATTAAGCCTCCATAAAAGGGAAACAAGAGACTAACTTCACCTTTCAAAATGATGATGAGGCGGGCCCTATGAATAACCATGATAAAGTTGAAGCAAACCTTGCCTATAAAGATGATAGTTTTGAAGTTCTTGCAGATATTACTCATTTAGAAGCTGGAGACTTCTTTGAGCATCATAAATGAAGACTTATTATTGGGAAAAATTATAAGAATAAATGTATTTCTTTTTATGAAGTTCATATTTTGAATAAAACTTTTTATGTTGTTGGTATTTAATTTCATAAATGTAGTTTCTTTTGTTCTTAAAATTTTCAATATTACTTATGATGTTTTTTCTTCTTCTTGAAGAATATGAAAACTTCCCAGTCTTCAGTTGGCCGTATGAATAATAAAGAAGAAATATGTCTTCTGGATAGTGCTATGACGCACACCATATTAAAAGATAAGAGGTATTTCTCTTATTTAATTCGAAAAGAAGCCAATATAATTACAATATCTGATAGTACAAAATTAATTGAGGGTTCTGAAAGAGCGACTGTATTACTACCAGGAGGAACTATATTGGTTGTTAATGATGCATTATATTGTAGTAGGTCTCAAAGAAACTTGTTGAGTTTCAAAGATATTCGCGAAAATGGCTATTATATTGAGACCACCAATGAAGGAAAGGTTGAATACCTTTATATTACTACAATAAAAGCGAAAAAGAAGTATGTGCTTGAAAAGCTTCCCGCATTTTCCTCCAGATTATACTACACTAATATTAGTGTAGTTGAATCACATGCCATAGTAACCAAGAAGTTTGCTAATAATTTTAGTATTTGGCATGACCGGTTGGGACATCCCGGTTATAATATGATGCGCAAAATAATTGAGAACTCACATGGTCATTCATTGAAGAATAAGAAGATTCTTCAAACTAAAGAATTCTCTTGTGCTGCATGTTCTCAAGGAAAACTGATTATTAGACCATCATCAGTAATTAAAGTTGGAGTTGAATCTCCTGCATTTTTAGAACGTATACATGGAGATATATGTGGGCCCATACACCCTCCATGTAGACCATTAAGATATTATATGGTTTTAATAGATGCATCTACAAGATGGTCACATGTGTGCTTGTTATCAACCCGCAATTTGGCCTTTGCGAGGTTACTAGCTCAATTAATAAGATTAAGACCACAGTTTCCAGATTATGCAATTAAGACACTTCGTCTTGATAATGCTGGTGAATTTACATCACAGGCCTTTAACGATTATTGCATTTCAACTGGGATAACAATTGAGCATCCAGTTGCTCATATTCATACTCAAAATGGTCTAGCAGAATTATTGATCAAACGCCTCCAATTAATTACTAGACCAATGCTTATGAGAACAAAACTTCCCATTTCGGCATGGAGCCATGCTATTTTGCATGCAACAGCTCTTGTGCGGATCAGACCCACAAGTTATCATAAAGAATCCCCAATACAATTGGCTTTTGGTCAAGAGCCATATATTTCCATCTTAGAATATTTGGATGTGCAGTATATGTTCTAATTTCTCCACCACAACGCATAAAGATTGGACCCCAAAGAAGGTTGGGGATAGATATTGGGTATGAATCTCATTCTATTATAAAATATTTGGAACTTATGACTGGAGATTTATTTACGACAAAATTTGTTGATTGCCATTTTGATGAATCAATATATCCAATATTTGGGGGAGAAAATAAGCAATTGAAAAAGGAGATAGATTGGAATGCATTATCACTATCTCATTTAGATACTCGAACAAAGAAATGTGAACCCAAGATTCAAAAGATAATTTACTTACAAAATATTGCAAATCAACTGCCAGATGCATTCACTAACTCACCAAGGGTGACTAAGTCACATATTCCAGCTGCTAATGCTCCTATTCGAATTGATGTCCCGGTTGGACAATCCATAAATATAAATGAGTCTAAGCCACGCTTGAAACGTGGTAGACCAATTGGCTTCAAAGATAAAAATCCTCGAAAGCGAAAAGGAGCAAATGATCTAGGAGATCATAATATGGAGGCAACTGATAAAAAAGAACCCCGTGGCATAACAAATGTTAAGACCTCAGAGGAGGTCCAGGTACCTGAAAATAATAAGAATGAATAGATCTCAATAAGTTATGTCTCTACGGAAAAAAGGTGAAACCGAAATAATATTATTGTCGACAACATTTTTGCTTATAATGTTGTTGTTGAGATAATGCAACAAGATGAGGATCTTGAACCAAGATTTGTTTATGAATGTAGACAAAGAAATAATTGCCCAAAATGTAAAGACGCTATCTAAGCAGAATTAGCGTCACACTTGAAAAACGTAAAGTATTCCGACGTATAGTACGAACACCCGAAGGAATAAAACCAGTAGGATACAAATGGGTTTTTGTGCGAAAACGAAATGATAAAAATGAAGTCGTTAGATATAAATCACGACTTGTGGCACAAGGATTTTCGCAAAGACCTAACATGATTATATGGAAACATATTCTCATGTGGTGGATGCAATCACTTTCAGGTATCTTATAAATTTAGCAGTCCATGAAAAACTTGATATGCGTTTGATGGATGTTATCACAGCCTACTTGTATGGCACATTAGACAACAAAATTTATATGAAAATCCCCGAAGGGCTTAAAGTTCCTGAAACTAATAAATGTTTTCGGGAAACTTGTTCAATAAAGCTTAAAAAATCTTTATATGGATTGAAACAATCAGGGGGAATGTGGTATAATCGTCTGAGTGAGTATTTGCTGAAAGAAGGGTATAAGAGTGATCCAATTTGTCCTTGTGTATTTATAAGAAGGTCTGGATCTGAATTTGTTATAATCGTTGTGTATGTTGATGATCTAAATATCATTGGAACTCCTGGGGAAAAGCAGTAGATTGTTTGAAGAAAGAGTTTGAAATAAAAGATCTTGGAAAAACAAATTTTTGTCTTGGTTTACAAATTGAGCATATGAAGGATGGAATTTTTGTCCATCAATCAACTACCGAAAAGATCCTAAAGCGTTTTTATATGGATAAAGCACATTCATTGAGTACCCTGATGGTTGTGAGATCACTTGATATAGTAAAGATCCATTCCGACCTCATGAAAATGATGGAGAGCTTCTTGGTGATGAAACTCCATATCTTAGTGCAATTGGGGCACTAATGTATCTTGCAAATAATACTCGACCAGATATAACTTTTGCAGTAAGTTTATTAGCAAGATTTGGTTCCTTTCCAACAACAGACACTGGAATGATGTTAAGCATATTTTTAGATATCTCCGAGGGACTATTGATATAGGATTATTTTATTCTTATGAATCTGATTCACAATTGATTGGTTATGCAGATGGAGGTTATTTGTCTGACCCACATAAAGCCCGATCTCAAATAGGCTATCCATTTACTTATGGAGGTACAACTATTTTTCAACAAAATAAACTTTAGCTGCTACATGTTTCAATCATGCAGAGATAATAGCTATTCATGAAGCTAGTCGAGATAGTGTATGATTGAGATCAGTGACTCGACATATTCAACAATTGTGTGGTCTTTCTTTAAAAACGAAGATTCCAACGATATTGTATGAAGACAATGTTTCTTGCATAGCTCAACTTAAAGGAGAATATATCAAAGGAGACAGAACAAATCACATTTCACCAAAGTTCTTTTTCACACACGATCTTCAGCAAAATGGTGAGATAAATATTCAACAAATACGTTCAAGTGACAATCTAGCAGATTTATTCACTAAGTCATTGCCAACATCAACATTTGACAAGCTGAGACATAAGATTGGAATGCGTCGTCTCCGAGATATCTGACACGACCCCAAATCCTAACAGGTCGTGATGACGCCTATCGTGGAACTAGGCTAGCCAGCCATCACATAACTACTCATTTGTTTTAATATATATTCTCAAAATCAATAATAAGCAACAAACAGAGTATAATATAATTTCTTTAAGTCTTTACGCCCCAATAATAATCTAACAGTCTAAACAAATCTCCCAAGACTGGAGTCAACTGATCACGAGCATCTAAGAATAACCTAACTCTGCTAATGTCTTAAGCAATGTCTATGAAATAAATAATAATACTAATAAAGTAAGGAAAATGGAGAAGCTGCGGACGCTAGACAGCTACCTCGAAATCCCAAAGTTGACGATGAACGAAACTCGGATGACTACTGCTCTGAACCAGTACCTGGATATGCACACAGAGGTGCAGGGAGTAATGATGAGCACGCCAACTCAGTAGTGACGAAAATAAATCACAGTCTGAAGTATATGAAACACACCGCACAAAACATCAATCCACAAAACAATGAAACTTCAAGTCTCCATAAGGTATACATCAAATACATAAGTTCGAAAACCAGTTTTCATAAAATTCTTTGAAAAACAAGTATATTTTCCAATATTTCTCAGTAAAACTTTCAGTAAAATCAGTTTTAAAAATGAAGTGAATCATAGTCAAAACTCAGTGAAATATCATCATAAAACTACCCATCTGGCCATAATCATCTCTCATAACATTTCCCTCAGCACCTCACCATCACTCAGTATCAGCCCAGCGGGCAACCTCTCAGTCACTCAGTAACAGCCTCGCGAGCATCATCACTCGCACTCAGTAGGTACCTGCGCTCACTGAGGGTGTGTACAGACTCCGGAGGGGCTCCTACAACCCAAGCGCTATAACAAGCCACATCATGGCATAAATCACGCACAATATTGCCCTCGACCTCTCTCATATCATAACATCCTCACAATATTGGCCCGCAGTCTCACTCAGCCAGACACTCTCAACATGCCACTCAGGCCATCATTATACCGGGTTCTCGACCCAAAAACAGTATTTCATTTTCAAGAAATAATATCAAAAATACTCTGAGTGTCAAACCAATCATCAAGAAAAGACTGAGTGAAAATCATAACATATCAAGTGAGGAAAATAGTAAAAACAGCCCCCCAAGGGGTAAACAGATCGGCATTAGGCCTCAAACATGGATTACAACCCAAATCATATCCAAAATATATCAATACTATTAAGCATAGGCTTAAAAATCGATTTCGCAACTCAATAGTTGCCTAAAAAGGGATATATTTCAAAATTTCCAATCTTTGCATTCCAAAATCCGTGAAAGAATGCAAGGTCCGGAGTTTCATACCCTCACGGGATTTAAAGACATTACTTACCTCAGACTAGCCCGAAAAGCTACTCTGCAACCCGCTTGCCTCTCAAATCAACTTCCGAGTGCTCCAAATCTACCAAGTCCAGATTTTTATCATCAAATTATGCTAAAGGAATGAATTCCAATTGAAACATATCGATTTTAAGCACAAAATCCGAAATCAGTCCAAACCCGACCCCCGGTCCCGCATCCCGGAACTCGAAAACTTTATACCAAAATATTCTTCATCATCTCACGAGTCCGTGCATATAAAGAACGCTAAAATCGGAGTTCGTTTGACCCCTCAAATCGACCCCTAAAGGTCTCATAATCTCAAGCCCTAACTCCACATTTTTCTACTGATTTTCATGAATTAGACACTGGTATTTGATCCTTAATCACATATAATCGAGTATTAGGGTCCAAAATCCTTACCTCAATGAAGAACAATGATTTTCTCTCTTCAAAATCGCCTCAAAAGCTCTCTTTCCGTACAAAAATGGTGAATTTATTTTTATACTGTCCAGGGATTTCTTCACTGTGATCGCGGAACTATTCGCGCGATCGCGAAGGGCAAACCCACTGGCCCTCAAAAGACGCTACGCGATCGCAGACCTACACACACGATCACGATTCAACAAGTCCTAACTACACGCAATCGCGAACCTACACACGCGATCACAAAAAACAAATGGACCCCCTCTCCTCACGTGCCTATAACCCTATGCGATCGCATGAAGATCCACGCGACCGTACTACTCAAACCTGCCAAACTATGCGATCGCAGACACACTTACGTGATCGCGTAGAACAACTTTACCTGCCTCCCACTTTACTTTACGCGATCGCAGAAATTGCTACGCGATGAACAAACCATTGTTGCACTAACACCAGAAAAATAACAAACTTTGCTAAGGCCAAAGTGCCTGTTAACCGCCCGAAATCAATCCCGAGCACCTCGGGACCCCAACCAAATTAACCAACACATCTTAAATAATCATTCAAACTTAGTTGCACTCTCAAAACACTAAATATTATCTCAAAACACCAAAATCACTTCGGATTCAAGCCTAAGAACTTTGATATTTCTAAAATCTACCAACGATGCCGAAACTCTCCAAAACAACTCCGATTGACCTAAAATTTTGCAGACATATCCAAAATGACATTACGAACCTGTTTCAACTTTCGGAATTCCATTCCGACCCCGACATCCTATTTTCCACTGCCGACCGGAAATCGCCAAAAACTAACTTTCGTCAATTCAAGCCTAATTCTACACCGGACATCACAAAATTATTTTGAACACACTCCTAAGTCTCAAATCACCTAACGAAGCTATCCGAGCCATAAAATTCGCATTCTGAGGTCATTTACCAATAAGTCAACTCTCAGTTGACTTTTCCAACTTTAAGGCTATTTTTAAAGACTAAGTGGCTAAACTCTCACTACAACCATTTCGATTTCAAGCCTACCAACTCCAACACATCAATAACAGTATAACCAGCCTATGAAAAGTCAATAACAGTATAATACAGGTTCTACGTAACGACAGACCGGGTTGTTACAATATCAAATAAAGCTTTCGTCAGGGGGAGTATAATACGCGCTATACTCTTTTTCCCTTAACCAAGGTTTTGCTTAAGGTTTTTTATGAGGCAACACTAAATGCGTATTACAAGATATGTGTACTCTTTTTCCTTCACTAGGCTTTTTCTCACTGGGTTTTCCTAGTAAGATTTTAACGAGGCACATTATCTTTCAAATGGACATCCAAGAGGGAGTGTTATAAATAAGATGAATGCATGTGAGTGAGATGCATGCATTTGTATGTCCATTTAACGTACTTTATATTCATGTACTCAATTACGAAGTACATTAACTTATAACTAGTGAATGAATTTGTACCTTTATAAATAGGGAACTTTTGACCCTATGAAAGATATACCAAGAAAAAAAAAAAAATCTCCCTCATATTTATTTTGCTCAATTAGTATATTGTTTTATTTTGCGCTCATTTCTTAACATTCCTTTTCGTTCTTTTCTTTTTTGGTTTCATTTTGTGGTTTTTCTTTAATTGTTTTATCTTTTCTTTATTTTATGTTTATTCTTTTCTCCCTTTTTCTTTTTTTTTTGGTTCATTCTTGAGTTTTATAATTCTTCAAAAATTATTTTTTGTCTTTTCTTTTTCTGTATATTGTCTTCCTTTTCGTTCTTTTCTTTTTTGGTTTCATTTTGTGGTTTTTTTAGTTGTTTTATCTTTTCTTTATTTTATGTTTATTCTTTTCTCCTTTTTTTTTCTTTTCTTTTTTGGTTCATTCTTGATTTTTATAATTCTTCAAAAATTAAAATTTACATGTCCACGTTATCTCTCTTCTATCTCAACTTTTTTTACGAACAACAGTCAACCTCTAACTAGTTTTTTTATCATTTCGCTCATTTATATTTTCTTTCAAATTCTTTGATTTGTGAAGTGAGTTTTCTTCAAATAACGATGTTATTATTAATCACTTTTTAGGTGTAAAATTTGTTAAGAACAACTGTAAACTGAATGATATTTTCTTATAATAATTGTATTAACCATGGTTTGCTTGATAAGTTATTGTCACATCATAATTTTGAGAGTCAAGCTAGGCGGTAGTATAGTGCACCCATACTCTTAAAATCCTAGATACGCCTCCGTGATAAAATAGTTTCAAAATTCCCTCAGCTTACATATTCAAATTCTAAGTATAGCGTTCTCTATTATAGGTAATATACCGGTAGGGGCAGTGACAAATTTGCTTCTTCTTTTTTTGTAGTGAACCATACTATTTCATTAAACAGTACGTAAACATACAACATAATAACTTACCTAACAAAATACACTAGGAAGCAGTATTAAGGGGGTTCTACCGAACTATTGTCTATTACAATGAGGGCATGCCTGGGTGGGTCTATGGTTAGGTGTAAATACAAAAAGGGAATTACATCATGGGGTGGGATAGTAGTGTTTACCATTGAGTTTGGTGAGACATATCGAAGGGAACCCAAGCCCAAGTTATCAGCATGCAGCATATCCATGACAAAAGAGGGTGCATCATAATATATAGTGGTATTGATTGCTGAAGATGTTTTCAAAAAGTACTTCGATAACTTATCTGCAATCATGTTTTGCTCCCTATATACATGCTTAATCTATGGATTACCCAGTTGCTGAAGGGCGGATATGCAATCATTGATAAAATTTAAATGAACAAGGTTATTAGTGGTTAGTAAAGCAATTATCTCTGCAGAATTAACTTCTACTTCTAAATGGTATAAGTTGTGTGTCAAACCTAAGTTTAAGCCATTCAGCAGGGCAAGGAGCTCAATTTGAATTGTGTTGGTCGAAAAGGTAGTACCGGAAAAACCTAACTTCTAGTTACCTTAGGAGTCTCTAAATACTCCCCCATAGCCCGAATGGTGTGGTGACGAACCAGTCACACCAACGGTGTTGAGCTTAAAGAGGCTTGAAATTGGAGGTTGCCATTTAATATACATAGGTATTTTTATCTCAAGCGCCCGTGGATTGTGGTTGCCAAGGTAAATAAATTCCTGTGCTGCACATCTGAGAGAGTGTAGGTTGACATAGTTTTTTGAGTGATCGAAAATGTTATTATTACGATTTTTCCAGAGGTGCCAAAGGCTGAAGGGGATGAGAGTAGATAGTGGAAGTAGTTGTGGCGATTGTGGTTGCGTCCCTGTTATGAAATGTTTCAGCCATGCATTATACTGGATATAGTCTGTAGTGAGTGGAGGGATGGGTATGTGAAGCTGGGTCCAAAGGAGAAAAGCCACAGGGCATTGAAAGAATATATGGGTAATAGTTTCCTCACCAGTTGTGCATATAGGACACGTATTGGAGGATACTATATTGAGATGATGGAGATAAGAAGTTGTTGGGAGACGGTTGTGGGCTAGCAGCCAAAGGAAATGGAGTATTTTTGGAGATAGCTTTAGCCTCCATATCCATTGAAATGAAGGGGGACTATGGGTAGAGGGACTATGGGTAGTGTGTAATGAATCATATAAGGACTTTACTGTAAAGTGTCCGGTCTTAGTCATCCCTCATATAATACGGTAATATGCTTGATTATTTTGAGTAAAGTACACACTGAAAAATTGATTGGTGATTGATCGTGAAATTACAAATGAGATCGGGGAGATATCCCAAGTGTTGTTCGAACGGAAGGGGGAGACTGTGGCTGTCAATTCATGGGCTGTTAACGGGCCTTGAATTAGCTATCTAAGAGTGGTATTGGGTTTGAACCATGCATCATGCCAGAAATTTATTTGGCTGCCATTGCCTAGTTTCACATAATGCCCCGTTGGCAGTATTGCCATCCTTGTATGATATTAGCCCAAGTGATTGAGTGGATAGACTTTGGCCTTAGTGGATTTGCATATTTGGAGATAAGGATTGAAGCCCAATAAGATTCTGGGGAATGAAATAATCTCCAAGCAGTACTGGCAAGTGATGATTTATTTTTATCCTTTAGACTATGGATACCCAACTCCCCTTCATTTTTTGGAGTTGTGATTTGGTCCCATCTAACTAGATGAAGTTTCTTAACCGTAGGGGTGGACCCCCACAATTTATTTTTTTGATATTGGTCTAATTTGTGGAGGATGAAAGAAGGTAGTTTTGAAAGTTGCATGACGTGTGTTGGTAGAGCATTAAGAGTAGATTTAATAAGAGTGATAATTCTAATTTTCGATAGGAATTTGATTTTCCAACCTGCAAGGCGGGCCTTGAAATTATCAATTAAAAACTGATAATTTCTAGTTGTAGAGCGGGACGTAGAGATTGGAAAGCCCAAGTATCTTCTAAAAGTTGTGCCTTCTAACATGTTGAAGGAAGATAATACAAAGTTTTTGTCTACAGTAGAAGAATTCTTTGAAAAAAGATATTTGATTTGTTAAAATTGATTTTTTGGACCGAGTGGGAGGTGAAGAAATTAAGATGACAATAATTGTGTGACAATATTTAGTGGTGATCTTTGTAGTTAGTATGATGTCATCTGCAAAGAAGAGAATGAAATTGGGGGCCCATGTGTTGAATGTTTAATGGGGTCCCAGGTAGTGTAGTCCATCGCAACATTAATACTTCTAGAGAGCATTTCCATGCATAAAAGAAATAAATATGGTGATAAAAGGTCATCCTGGCGAAGACCACGAGATGGAGAGAAGTAGGGCATATGCGGCCCATTTATGAGTATGGAGATGGATACAAGACAAAATAATGTTAATCAGGGGTAATGGGAAGTGAAAAAAGATGAGTGCATGTCGTACGAATGACCATTCCATACGGTCAAATGCTTTTTCAAGGTCCAGTTTAATTAGTGTTAGACCTCGTTTGCCTTTAGTTTGGCGAAAGTGACTGAGTACTTCTTGGATAATAATTGCATTATCCGCAGCTCGGCGAGATTGTAGGAAGCTAGATTGAGTTGGACCAATGATGCTAGGTAAGTATGGCTTGATACGATCGACTACTACTTTTGTAATAATTTTATAAATAGTATTGCAAAAACTTATAGGTCTGTAGTGGGTGAGTGCTAAAGCGGTTTGTTGTTTTGGTATAAGACATAAGTATGTTGAATTGTTGTCTGTAGGAATGCATTGTTTTCTGAAAATATCGTGACCGAGTTTGAGTACAGATTCCTTTACCTCAAGCCAGTAGTATTGATAGAAATGAGGATGTAGGCCATCAGGCCCAAGAGCCTTAAAAGGTTTAAAGGATTTCAGAGGTTTAAAAATCTCCGTATTGGTAAGAGGTCGTGTAAGATTGTTAGCATCAGTGGAGGAGAGCACACAATAGTTGGTGGTAGAGAAATTGATAGGAGATGTGTCTAGGGTAGTGGTAAATAGATTACCAAAGTATTCCAAAATGGATGAAGTAATGAAATGGGCATCAAAGTGCCAGTTCCCACTTCATCCTTTAGGGTCGTAATCTTATTTCTCCTTCTCCGTTGGAGAGTAGAGAGGTGGAAGAAGCGAGTGTTGGAATCACCATCGTTAAGCCAATTTATACGAGATTTTAATTTCCAAAATTCCTCCTCCAATTTGAGAAGATGATTATATTCATTAATAAGATCTTTTTCGAGTTGTTGGAGAAAATGACTAGTGGGGTAGTGTACAGATTGTTGTATACCCCTAATTCGATTAAGCATGTTTCTTTTATTTTTGAAGATATTACCAAACATATTAGTATTTCATTGTTGGACATCTATTTAAAATTGTTGTACGACAGGAACTAGGTTGTGATTAGTATGTATCCAAACAGTGGATATGAGAGGTCGTAGTGTTGGGTGTGAACTCCAAATGCTTTCAAACCGGAAAAGTTTAGAAGTGATATGAGTTTGGGGAAGAAGACTAAGCAATAGAGGACGGCTCCATTATAAAGAGATTTTTATTTTTCCATAAATAAATACTTTTGGTCCAGTTTTTTTCGGACTTCAGACATAACAGGAGCTTAGTACACCAGGCTATATTTTTTCTATAAATATAAAAAAATCGTTAATTATCTAAGGACTATATTAAAAGTGGTCGAGTGTTTTACTTTCTTTTTTTCCTTTTACACTTTCTTCTTTACTAGTTCATTTGTTTTTATTTTTTTATTTCTTCTTATACCGATATATATAATAGTTTCTACCGGGGCGGATTTATAGCCCAATATATGAGGTACTTGAACTAATAGTCTCTCGACCAAATTAGGTATTTTTATGTGAAAAGACTAAATTGCGCACTTAGTTAAATGATGACTACCTAAAGTAGCAGAGATCAATTCCTACTTAATTTTTTCTACTTTCTTTATTTGTGTACCCATGTATATATATATATATATATATATATATAGATATAGAAATATAATTCCATTTGCTTTAAATTAAACTCCAAAGAAATTCTTACACAAATAGCCGGATAAATTTATTATTTACTTTTTCTAGCCAATATATATTTACATTAATTATATACATATTATACGTGATATATATATATATATATATATATATATATAATTTTAATTAAGAGCTTTGGTGGAGGAATTATTTGGGTTAATTCTTCTCTCTTTAAACAAATATGTGTCAAGAAAATAATGTCATTTATTATATGAGATCCAATTCTGTTCTTTTTGTTACATCAATTTATCACATCATTCAGAATTCTAACTTCTACTACGTAACTTCTTTCCTCAATCCTTAGGCATTTAATTCCATATTTATCAATTTCTCCCCTCGAAAGAATGTTTATTCATTACTCTAATTATTCTTCCTGCATGCATTCTCCAATACTATCTTTAATACTTGACCACGTAGTCAACAAGAAAGAGAAAGGACATAATTAAGTGATTAACCCACTACTCTCTTCGTGTGATGACCCGTGTATTCCATTAAATTTGTGTTTCGAGGTCATAAAAATTTCCTTATATCTCACCTCAATTTGCGTGTGCAGCCCTGACGTATAGCCGGAAGCCGTCATGTGAAAAACTAATAAAAATGATATTTTTGTGTTAAAATTTGGATACAATTGACTTTGGTCAACGAACCCGGACCCGTAACGGTCCCGGAGGGTCCGTAGGAAAATATGAGATTTGGGCGTATGCCCGGAATCGAATTTCGAGGTCCCAAGTCCAAGAAATGAATTTTTAAGAAAAATTATTTTCTGAAAAATACAAAGGTTTTTGGGAAATAAAATTATATGTGAAACCTGTGATATCGGGCCCGTATTATGGTTCTGCAGTTCGGTACAGGTTTGATATGATTTATATGTGTTATCTGTGAAGTTTGGTGAGAAACGGACTCCGTTTGACGTGATTCGGACCTTAAATGCAAAATTTGAAAGTTTAAGAAGTTTTGAAGTATTTCATTGATTTTGAGGTTTAATTCGTTGTTTTTGATGTTATTTTGGTGGTTTCATTACATGAAAAAGTTTGTAGGATATTTTTGAGGTTGTGTGCATGATTGATTTTAAACCCCGAGGGCTCGGGTGAGTATCGGGTAAGTGTCGGAGTGCAAAAACATAGAAAAAATCGGGTGTAAAGTGCATTTTCTGGTGTCCGGTGTTTAACACTATGCAATCGCATAGATATAGTTGCTATCGCATAGCAGTGTGAGTGGGGGAGAAACTGTTACACTATGCGATCACATAGGGGTAGCTGCGATCGCATAGGAGGGTAGGTTGGCTGGGGGGCTGGGTAGAATTACTCTGTGCGATCACATTTGCACTGCTGCGATCGCGGAGCTTAGGGGTCCTTCAACTGTGCGATCGTGGAGCTTAAAAAAATAGTCCACTATGCGATCACATCTCTTACTTCGCGATCTCATAGACAAAAAACGCCCAGTTATTTTAAAGTCTAAAAACAGAATGCTCATTACGGGATTTTACCATTTTTCACAATCTTCTTCTTCTCCATACCTCTTAGGCGATTTTTGAAGAACTTCTTCACCATAGCTTCATAGGTAAGTAATCCTAACCTCGTTTTCTTCAATATTTATTAACATCCATTAATTTTAGGCCTAAAAATATGGAATTAAATGTAGAAAATTATGGATTTGGGTAGGGTTAGGGCTTTTTGCTTATTTGGGAATTTGACCTCGTTTTGGGGTCGGATTTCAAAACAAATTATATATTCGGGCTCGTGGGTGAATGAGTGATCGGGTTTTGGTCCGAACCTCGTGTTTTGACCAAGCGGGCCCCGGATCGGTTTTTGAAATTTTGGGAAGAATATTGAAAAATCTATAATTAAGCATTAGAATTGAATTGTTAAGCATTTACTGATGTTATTGGGTCAATTATGTGATACAATTGTTTTGGAGTCGGGTTCGAAAGGAAAAGCGGTGCTAGAGGCTTGATTTGGATTCTTGGAGTCGAGGTAAGTATTTGGTCTAACAGTAGCTTGGGGGAATAGGTGTTGAGTCATATATGCTACGTGTTTATCCCATGTTCAATGTATAGGTGAGGTGACGAGTACCTATGCATTGTTGTCAAGCATGCCCGTGAGTCGGTCTTTATGATATATGTGTTTTTTCTTTGTTATTTAATGTGTTATGAAGTAGATTTCATTTTGGAGGCTATTCAATTGTTGGAAATACTTGGTTGCGAACACGGTTGATTAATTGTCAGTTGAGGATTATTTTGTTAAGTGTTACACTTGAGCGAGATTGGTTATAGTTGTGTCCCTTGCCGGGACGGTATTTGTTTCTACTGTTGTTCCCTTGCCAGGATGTTGTGATTATGATACATGTTATTGATTTTTCCTTGCCAAACTGTTGTTATTGATATTGTTTGAGTGAGGAAGAGTGTAAAGCACGAAGGGTGATGCCGTGTCATGATTTAATATTTAAAAGTACGAAGGATAATGCTGTGCCGTTTTATTTATTCATTGCATTGTGAGGATGAGAGTAAAAGCACGAAGGGTGATACCGTGTATTTATTTATTTACTTGTTGTGGTGAGGATGAGAGTAAAAGCACGAAGAGTGATGCCGTGCACTTGTGTTTGGTAAGGATGAGAGTAAAGCACGAAGGGTGATGTCGTGTACTTGCTTGTTCTAAGTATTTACTTCCTGTGCTATTTTTTATGCTTAGACTGTTGCTTCGTTCTGTGGTTCAGTAATTGTTTCCCTTTGTCCCTAGCATGTTCTCCCCCGTCTTACACTTAACTCGTTATTTTCCTGCCGTTATTCCTGTTATATAATATTGAATTGCACAAGTGTTTATTATTTGTCGCGTCCTAGCCTCGTCACTACTCCGCCGAGGTTAGGATCGGCACTTACTCAGTACATGGGGTCGGTTTTACTGATGCTACACCTGCACTTTTGCAGATTACGGTACCGGACCCAGTGGACACTGACGAGAGAGTATCCTTCAGTCCACAGGAGATACTGAGGTAGACCTACAGGCGTTCGCAGGCCTTGGCGTCCCCTTCCTTATTCCACTTTCCTTTATTTCTGTTTCTAGTATTTTAGAAAACTGTTGTATTATTTATTTCAGACCTTTTATTTGTATTAATCATAGATAGCCTGTGACATTGTGACTCCAAAAATCCGGGTTGGCTAGGTTGAGAATTTTCTAAATTTATGGATTTAGTTATGCATTTCCTTGTTATCTGTCCTTACTTTTAAACTTTTAGTTACGGAAAAGCCGATTTTTACCTGTTCTCGCTTAATAATTAAAAGTTTTACTAAATATAATTAAATATGTTGGCTTGTCTAGTGGGTTCAACGTTAGACGCCATCACGATCCCGACGGTGAAAATTTCGAGTCGTGACACTTCGGTTCACAATAAGTGATCAATTTGCTTTTAGCACGCCCATTAAGAAAATACTAAATTCTTTACAAAAATATTTAGTATGATTAAACTACCCCTAATTAAATATTTAATGTGAGGAGTAAGAAATTTTTTTAGGGATATATACATAGGGGTTATTTTGTAAAAACAAATTGAACTCTTTCTTGATTACATAACTGAACACTTATTTTGGACCAAAATGAAAAAGGAAACTGGTCACTTATTCTAAACCGGAGAGAGTATTATATAGCCAAAGGAAATACTCCCTTCGTGTTATATTATGTTACGTTTTCTCTTTTACACGCCGCTTAAGAAATAGTATTCCCTCTGGTCCATAATAAGTGACCAATTTACCTTTTTTATTTTGGTCCAAAATAAGTGTCCATTTGTACAATCAAGAAAAAATTCAATTTATTTTTCCGAAATTAGCCATATGTACGTATTTCTAAAAAGTCTTTTACTCCTCACATTAAATTATGCTGAAATATTTAATTAAGGGTAATTTAGTCACACTAACTATTTTTATCTAGAATTAGTATTTCCTTAATGATTGTGCCCAAGATAAATTGGTCACTTCTTGTGAGCCGAGGAAGTAATTAAGAAAGGGATTGGACTATTCTATCCTTTTATTGAATATTTATTTTATTTACGTATTATCTTCTCCTTCAAAAATAATTATTATTAAGGATGAAAAAAAATTAATTTTATCTTAAACTTCTAAAATAACAAATAATTTGAAACAATTATTTTTAGTAACCAGCACGATTAATACGAGACATAGGGGTACTTAACAACCAATAAAGTGAGAAAATATAGGTCATAACCCCGTCTGACTATAGAATTTTAATGCTTGCTCACCAAGTATTTATTTACTACATTTATTTATTTGCTTGCACGCCAAGTATTTATTTACTCTTTATTTATTTGCTTGCACACTAATTATATAATCAAGTATTTACTATTCTTAATGACCTGTTTAGGAGTTATTATAATATAAACTACTTGGCATTTATTTAATTACTGATTATAAAGAATTAATGATATGTAT
This sequence comes from Nicotiana undulata, assembly GCA_005239495.1. NCBI lineage: Eukaryota > Viridiplantae > Streptophyta > Magnoliopsida > Solanales > Solanaceae > Nicotiana > Nicotiana undulata. The sequence goes on along the minus strand of ML286263.1, from coordinate 26,804 downwards.
ACGAAAAAATAGTAACCGACCATGAGCCAAGTAAAGTCATACTTAACTACAATTTACGGTTAATATTTTTACACTAAACCACTTCTGTTTTAAGGGTTTAGGGTTTATTTAGGGTTTAACTGCAGACTTAATTACAATTTACAGTTAATCTTTTTACACTAAACCTCTTCTTTTTAAGGGCTTAAATTAGGGTTTAATTGCAGAATAGAGAAACAAAAAACAGAGAAGAGGATATCAATGGCGATGGAAATGGAGACAGGAGAAGAATCAGCAGCAGCAGAAGAACAAGAACAAGAACAAGAGATGATTGAATTGGGGAATTTATCAAATCATGTAGTGGAATCAATTTTCTGTAAAATTCCCTTAAAATATCTCGTTCAATTAAAAACTGTCTCTAAAACATGGCGAAATTCCATCACAAATATCCGCATTTTTTACCCTCCCACAACTTCTACTGGTCTTATACTTTTTCTTAAACACAATTCATCCCAAGAATCAATCTTTTTGAAATTACATGACCAATTTTGCACTCTCCATTCTTCTTCAACCCATAATTTTCCTTATTTCATTGATTCTTGTAATGGTCTTCTTTTATATGCTTCTGTTAATAATGAGTTTTGGAATTATCATATTTCTTCTCGTATTCTTGACCAATATATTACACTTCCTCTTTCTCATCATATATCAAGGCCTGCTTGTTCAAGTCTTGTTTTTGATGGTTGGAATCATGAGTTTCAAATTATATGTTTTTTCTGGGAAGAAATTGATTTTGACTCTCAAATGATGAATTGTATGTTTTTTTCATCAGAATTATGGAATTGGAGAGAATCCCAATTGAGAATATTGAATTCTCAACTTCTTTTACAAGATGGATTTTTGAGAGGACAATGTTATAGTCCAAGTGTTTTTCATGGTGAAAGATTGTATTGGATATGGAGTTTGTGTTTGTTAGTATATGATAGTAAAGGAGAGTTCTTTACATTATTTCCTCTGCCAAGAAATCATAGTGGGAAAAAATCAAGAAATGGTGTTTATTCTCAGCTTTTATGGGAATCAGAAGGAATAATACAATTCTGTGATCCAGTTAAAAGTGGATTTTTCATATGGAGTTTTAGAGGAAAGAGCAATAATTTTGATTTATGGAGGCTTAATCATTTTATAAGATTAAATGATTTGATTAATGATCAAGATATAAGGTTGAGTATGGGATATTCAATTAGGCCTTGTGCATTTAATAAAGATTTGCAGGTATTATATTTGCATGTAATGCCACATACAATTGTTTCATACAGTTTTGAGACAAGAGAATTGGTACAAGTTTGGTCATATTGTCATAGCAGAGGAGAAGCAGAGGATTGTTGGATTTGCAAGATTTGTCCTTTTGTATTTACTTCTGTTGATTTGCTTGCCTTCAATAAATTGAGGCCAGTTGATTATTAGGAGGTAGTAACAGCTTATAGCAATTTTCTTTTCTTTACATTCACAACATTGATACACTAGAATAATGTTTCCTATATCTAAACTGTATAGGCATTTCATGTATTCCTATTTTTTTTTCTTATTTCTTTTTAGTTTAAAATCTAGTCATATGAATTAGGGGTGGGCATAAAATCCGAAAAACCGAATTCCGAACCGAACCGAATTAATTCGGTATTTCGGGTTCGGTTATTTCGGTATTTCGGTCTAATTCGGTATTAATTTTTCGGTATTTCGATATTTCGGTTCGGTTTTCGGTATTACAATTTTAAAAATTCGGTATACCGAATATACCGAAATTTTAAGTATATATTTTTTTGGACCCTACCTATACTAACACACCTAGTGTCCAACCCAATGTAATTCCCATTTCCCGTCGCCCCAAGCCCAGCCCAATGTAATTCCTAGTTGGTACTTCTTGTGCTTGTTCTAGACTGCTGTGAATCACAGTGAATGTGATGTAGCGTTTGTAGCGTTTATAGAGCTGTTTCTAAATGCAACAGCTTTTGTAGCGTTTTAAGGCATTTTGGGTGTTAGTTCACTTTCTATTATGTTTTAGCTTTAGTAATTACTGCATCTTCTTAATTATTATCGTTTGTTCCTGCCAAAAGATATTTTCTACTCTATGTGCTCTTTTGGCGAAGGGTATAAAGAGGATATTTGCGTTGGTATTCATAAACCGAATACTTTACCGAAACCGTACCGAACCAAAATAATAAATACCGAACCGTACCGAACTAATTTGGTACGGTATTTGGTATACACAATTGATAAACCGAATACCGAAATACCGAACCGAAATTCTTAAATACCGAACCGAAATACCGAATGCCCACCCCTAATATGAATTGTGATTGTTTTAGCTAAATTGTGTTAGTGAGATTCTAATCCCACAAATCATGGTGAAGTATAGGGGTGAAGTATAGGGTGTGTTTGGTACGAAGGAAAATATTTTTTAATTTTCCCATGTTTGGTTGACTTAAATATTTTTAAAAACATTTTCCTTATTAAGAGAAGGGAAAATAGTTTTCAAAACTCCTCAACCTTTTCCACACTCAAACACCAAAAAATAAATAAAATTACTATTTATTTTATAATAAAATATTTTCTTGGAAAATATTTTCCACGGAAAGCATTTTCCGTTATACCAAACAGATCCTTAGTCTTGCAAGTGTTCAATATCTGATACTATAATTTATGCAAGATATGAATCCTTGGAAAGAGAAAATGACACAGATTTTCTGTGTTATATATCACGTTTTGTATTACTTCCTCATGTTTATAATAAGTGATCAATTTACTTTTAGCACGTTCATTAAGAAAATATTAAATTTTATACAAAAATACATACTATGACTAAACTACCCCTAATATACATTCAATGTAAGGAGTAAGAAAACTTTTTAGGGATATGTACATAGGAGTTATTTTGTAAAAGCAAATTGAATTCTTTCTTGATTACATAAATGGACACTTATTTTGAACCAAAATGAAAAAGGAAACTTGTCACTTATTGTGAACCGGAGGGAGTATTGTATTTTATCGGTCTCATGTTACAAAAAAAAACAGTCTGGTGCACTAAGCTCTCGCTATGCGTGAGGTGGGGGGAAAGGTCGAACCACAAGGGTCTATTGAACACCGCCTTAACCGATATTTCTGTAAGAAATTATTTTCGCGGCTTGAACCCGTGACCTCCTGATTACATGACAACAATTTTACCACTTACGTTAAGTCTCCTTTCAAAATAAAAGAGTAGCAAGCTGGAATTGAACCCTTGACCTTAAAGGTAAAGGGGCACTTTGTTGTCATTAAACCAAAGTGCTCACTCAAAAAGATCATAATATATAAAATCATATTATTCATAATAATATCACAAAACTTGGATCATACAGGCTAATATTATATTATGTTCAGAGAGTTTCTGAACAAAACCTCTAATTAAAATTATTAAAGAGAAGATAGTAAAGTCTTTGAAGCACTTGGAGGAGGAGCAAATGACATCCCTTCTTCTTCTTCTTCTACCCTAATCACCTTCTTTCCCTTTTTAATCTCTTTTTCCCCACTAATTTGCATCATTTTTTGAACTGTACTTTGAACATTACTACTATTATCAAATTTCATTTGCATGACAATATCCATTTGTGACTTCACAAACTTATACTTAGTAAGCCATCTTTGTATTTTCCCAGAAGTAGTCTTTGGTACACTTCCAACTTTAACAAGTACCACTTGTCCAATTTCAACACCCTCTTCTTTCATTACTCCTTTCTTTATTCCTTCACATATTTGCTTCAAAAACACACTCTCTCTTTCACCCTTGCTCTGCACCTCCGCGACAACAATTATAATTCTGTATTCAGATTCAGACATCATAAACGCTGCAAGACAACCACCTCGTAGGATATGAGGACAACTATTGTAAGCCGCTTTCTCCAAATAATGTGGATGCATTTCTTGTCCATTTGGGAGTTCAATAATATCAGAACATCGACCTGTCACGTATAAAAATCTCTGTTCTCCTTTGACAACTCCTCTATCACCCGTTCGGACGTAGCATTTGCCCACCTTATTTTTAAGTCTAGCATTGAACACTTCTTGAGTTAAAGATGGATGTCCTAAATATCCAATAGCATTACTAGGAGATGAAATCCATATTTCTCCTTCAACCCCATCTTTTGCTACTTCATTTATTTCTTCATTTACAACTAGAATTTCAATATCTACATCTTCATCAAGTCTAGCACTAGGTAAGAGCTTATTGTACATTGGAAAAGTCCAAAAGTTGTCACTATTACTTCTCCATGATGTTGAAACAAATGTGCCATTTTCAGCTAAGCCATAAGATGGAGAAATTGCCAAAGGATTTAGCCCAAAAGGCTTAAATACCTCAACAAATTCTTCAACACAAGACTTATAAATTGGCTCGTTAATGATGATCAAATTCTTCAAGCTCAACATACTAATAGTATTAACAGTTCCTGTCTCAGTCGTCCCAACATGACCACGTTTCAACACAAGTGGTAAAGCAAAAGAAGGAACCGGAGTACAAGTTCCCTTAAACTCCGAAATCAATTCAAGCCAAATCCTAGGACGATTGACAAATGCATTCGGGGAAGTTAACACACATGTTGCCCCTGATACAATCGTCAGCAACAGAAACATGAGTCCACAATCATGGTACTGAGGTAACCACGAGACAACAACTGTATTCGGATCAAAATCATAAGCTTTCCTCGCGACTCTAACATTATGAGCCGCTGAGCCTGCAGTCACTAAAACAGGCTTAGGAATAGCAGTTGCACCTGATGTGTACTGAATCAAGTACACATCATCAGTTCTGCAACCATTATAACTATTACCATTACAAGTCACATTATTTTCCAATTGCATCATCATTTTCTTGCCCTTCAAATCATCGGTTGAAATCCATCGAAGCTTCTGTAAAGCCTCGGACAATTTCTTATTACTAATGCTCGCGACATACTTATCAACATGTCTAATGTAATCACTTGATGCTATAGCAACTTTAGGTTTTGTTTGAGACAAAACTCTAAGAAAATGGTGATAATTTTCATTGGAAAAAGATGGGTGAGGAGGACTAATTGGAACAACTAAAAGGCCAGCTCTTTGACACCCAAAAATAATTTCAACCAATTCAAGTCCAGGAGAGCATAAAACAAGAACAACATCATTTCTTCTTAAATTAAGCAACAATTCAGAGGAAATGCATTGAACTGAACTGTTTAATTGCTCATAAGTGAGGAATGAACGTTGAATTGGGCCATCTTCAGCCCAAATAAAAGCTGGTTTGGACTTAAAAGCTGGAAGTTTAGCCCATATTTGAAGATAAAGATCAACCACAGGTTGGTCAGGAAAACAAAGGTCATAATTTTCATAATTCATGGCTATAATAATCTAAGTGTATTTTGAAGAGAGATGTTAAATTTTGTATGAGCAAGAAGTTTTACATGCATGTTGTTATTTATACTACGTATTAACTATTAAAACTAAAATACAAGGAATTTGTAAAAAAATAATGTTTGATTGAGAGGTTTTTGATGATTTCTGTTTGATAAGAGGAATTTAGAGGTATATATTTCGTATATCCTGATTTATACATCAATAGCCTCGTCAATTTCATGTCTTATTATGTTAAATTACAACGTTATTATCGAGGGGCGAGACATTGACTCCAGCTTGAGCTGCAATATCCGCAAACGTTTCCTCGTCTGATACATCATTTAATTTTTATACAATATAATATAAAAACTTTCTTACACTAGATTACTTAGTAATCAATACATCAATAATCTGCATGTTAGTTTGGTACGAAGGAAAAATATTTTACAATTTTCCCAAGTTTGATTGGTTTAAATATTTTGGAAAATATTTTTCACTAATTAGAGGAAAATATTTTCTTATTAAGACAAGAGAAAACATTATCCAAAACTCCTTCTCAACTTTCCTCACCCTTACCAACCCGCCCCACACCCCTACTCCCACCTAACCCCATCCTTCTTCTCTCTCCAAAAAAGTTTTTTTTTTAATTTCGGTTTTTTTAATATTTTTATTTTTTCGTTTATCTACACCCCCACTGCACCCCACCCTGTACAAAATAAGTTTATTTTCTTTACTTTTTTTTGTAAATTTTCAAATTTATGTTTTTTCTTTTTCATGCCCCTCCTCCTCCCCCTCCCCC